>CAUYQV010029344.1:0-23621 GCA_963574575.1 Galagoides demidoff | reverse complement strand
GGCATCACAGCTCATAGCAACCTCCAACTCCTGGGCTCAAGCGAGTCTCCTGCCTCCACCTCCCAAGTAGCTGGGACCACAGGCGCCCGCCACAACGCCCGGCCATTTTTTGGTTGCGGCCATCATTGTTGTTTGGCGGGCCCAGGCTGGGGATTCGAACCCGCCACCTTAGGTGTACATGGCTGGCGCCTTAGCGGATTGAGCCACAGGCGCCGAGCCAAGGCTTACAGTCTTAAAGTTAAAAAAAAAAAAAAAAAAATCCATGCCCATAGAGGAAGAGCACCCAAGGGTAGCAGACAAAAACCACGCATGGCTCACAGACATGTCTGCTCTACCCAGGACCCGCTGACCTACGAAAGCAGACAACGCTGCTGCCCCCCAGCCAGGAGCAAGTGCCTGCAGATGGATTCTCCTGCTGACCCCGAGAGACACTCAGGTCTTGGCTACTTATACTTTCTCATCCACTTCCCTGGGAATCCACAGGCATACAGCTGTAGGACTGAGGGACTGAGCCTTACATGTTTTATCTTTTGGCTTTCTGCAAAGCTAAACTGCACACAAGGACACTGAGGCTGTGGTCTATGCTAGTGGGAAAGGGGTGCATCAGGAAATTACGGGGGAGAGAAATGGCATGACTTGAGTTTGGAGAGGTTTTCCAGAAGAGAGAGAAGAGGGTGTTTTTACCACTTTGTCTATAGTTAATTTAAACTTTAGAACTGTAAACTTTTGTTCTGGGCATATTTGTAGAACACATTCTACTTGGAATAGTAAGTGCCCTATTACTTTTCCAAAAGCAATGCTAGGCTGTCACAGAATTGCAGACTTCTGAAGTTGGTCTGCTGTATGTTTGAAGCTAGTATTGGGGCCACTGGGAGTGATGATCTGGAAGCCAGCCCATCCCATGACGTCTATGGCTAGCAAAAACCTTAGAGGACAGCATTCCTCGGGCTCATACACTGGTTTCAAACTGGTATTAAGTTATCAAATCCAGATGACCCCTGGGCCTCCTGGAACAGAGTCCGCTCTCTGAAATCCCTCTCATAACCACCTGACCATTAGTAAGTTCCTCGTTCTGTCTGACTGTGTACTCTAGAACTCTTAGTAAGCTAATGTGGAGTAAGGACCACACACCAGGCACAGCCCAAAGACCTCTGCAGGTACCACTGCACCTGACCACAGGGCTGTTTTCATTCTCCCATTTTACACTCCAGAAAACTGAGGAACAGAAACGGTAGACAACTTAGGAGAGCAGAACATGAACCAAGGCCGTCTGACTCCGTCACTGGTCTGAGCTGCTACCCGATTTCATCTCTAGAGGGTTTGTGCTCCTGGACCTTGTACCAAGAGGGAAGTACGGGGGCTTCCCCACAAGAGCACACTCACTCGGGGCCCCCACTAGCCTTCCATGCCCTCTAAGGCAGCAGTTCTCAACCTGTGGGTCGCGACCAATGACAATACATCCTGCATATCAGTTATTTATATTACGATTTGTAACAATAGCAAAATTACAGTTATGAAGTAGCAATGGAAATAATTTTATGGTTGGGGGTCACCATAACGTGAGGAACTGTATGAAAGGGTCATGGCATTAGGAAGGTTGAGAACCACTGCAGGGGTCTTTATAAACTTCTATGATGAGCCAGAGCAGCAGCCTATGAGGTGGCCCCAAAGCCCCTTGAGGTGAAACAACCTCAGGCATCCAATCCCCAGAAGCTGGGAGTCCTCCTACTTCTGACATGCTTTCACCAGTGCTCCCTCCACCTCGCTTCTCTCATACCCAGTGACTACCCAGATATCTACAGAGGTGGAGGGGCAGGAAGTTTGGTCACAGTCTCCAACCCACAGGCAAATTGAGGGAGCTGCTCCTCCCATCAGAACAAAGCGGCATTGGCCGGGACAGGAGCTACAAACTCAGCCCTGGCCTCTGTAGTCACCCCGTCCTACAGACTCGGTAATCCAGACCAGTAGATGGCTTCTTCCACTGAGCTCTAGCCACATTTCCCTGCTGGAGTCTAAGGAATAGACACGTTAGGTGGGTATACTGGGCCTGCCACCACCTGCCACCACGATGCCAGAGACCATGGCCCTCTCCCTCCCAGCCCCTGTACTCTTGAAGCAATCTCTTGCAGAGGTGAGGCACATCTCACCTATTCACCTATTTTAATTTAAAATGGCCAGCAATTTTGGTTCCAGTATTGTCAAATCTGGGCCCTCAGTTAGCACCACCAAGTGAAGCATGACAGGGACACTCCCTGCAGAACTGTCACAGAGACACAGAGAAATCGGGTCACACACTCACGGCGGGGATTTCCTCAGATCCGTGCCAGCAACAGTGTTCGGCACCCGCGGGCACGTCCATGAACCTCGTCAGGTGACGCCGCAGTGCCCGGCTGTCCTGCTCCAGCAGGAGGCTCCAGAGGACCCCCGACTCCGTCAAAGATTCCATCGCCTGCCCAGGCCGCCCCTCTGAATGGAGCCCACCTCCTTGAGCTCTAATTCCCGACTATTCCCACAGGATGAAAACAATCAGCCTCGCCTGCCCTGAAGCAGCCAGGCAACCTCTGGTTTCTCAGCAGAGGGTCTGGGAGGCGCTGATGTCCTTTCCTCTCCTACGGCGGTGTCCCCAGGGCGAAAGCCCCACCTAAGAGGCCAGTGTGGCTCTCAGGACAAGCTGACCCGTCAGCCTCCCATGGCTGGGCTCTATCTGCTCTGTTCTTCTCTGCTGGCTAAGAGTATCCCAGAGGGGGTGTGGTCGAGCACCTCCTCCTGGTCAGCACGGTTACCCCAAGAGTCCAGAGGACGCAGACAGCACAGCAGGTGCGCTGAGCCAGCTGAGGGTCCTGAAGGGCAGGCCCTGAGGTATGAGGCAGGCAAACTTGGCAGGTAGAAGATGACTCACAGCCTGCTCCAGGGTCTTGCTCTGCTGGTTACTCACTCTGCAGAGTCACCCACAGTTGGTCTGAAGCTCCCAGGAGGAAATCAACCGCTCAGCTCCCCACATGCAGTCTGGCCCATCAGGGGCACGTTTAATCAATGTGCAATCTCTCCCCTGGGCGGGGGCTGGTCGCTATGACTCACAGCCCTCACCCAGGCCCAGTGGCCGCCAGTGGCTGTAGCAGCAGGGCCTGATTTTACCCCCAGCCCGACACACACCCCTTTCCTCAGCCTGTGCTCCTCTTGCCTGAGCAGCAAACAAGTTCTTTGTTAGAGTCACCCGTGGCAGGAGGGAGGGAGGCAGGGCGGGTGGGCGGGCAGGGCAGGAGCCCTACACCACATGCTTCGAGTTATAAGATCTGGGTGATGGTCCTGGCCAACGTCCTCCAGTAACCCTCAGCCTCGCCTGGCCTCCCCAGCAGATGTTTCCTGCCATGGAACGTTGTTGGCCAGGGCTTCGGTGGGGGAGGGGGTAGGGAGGTGCCAGGGCACTGCAGTTGTGATGAAATCTGAAATTTGAGACTCAAACAACCACAGGCTTCTTAGAGACAGCACTGTCCCCTCACTGACCCATCTATCCACCAACTTCCCTGCAGCAGCAGGGCAGACTGGGGCATCCCCCTGAGCTAGTTTCAACCCTGCTGGTAGGGAAGAAGTTGAGGTCAACAGCTCTGGGGTCTGTCTAGGTACCTCCTTTCTTTCCTGGGGCCCTACCCCACTTTGGGCACTGGCAGGAGGAGACCAAGGCGGAGAGGATCCTCAGACGTAGCCCAGACCTTGAGGGTAAAGTGGCAATTCTAAGGGCAGAGAGTCGAGTCTTTGCTCAAAAGGAAGCAGCAAAGTCCAGGAAGAGAAGTGGCCCAAGCCAGGTCCAGGAGGGCAAGAAAGGTTCCAGGTTGAGGCCTTGAGCACAGGGGTGAGACAGCAGTGGTCCTGGGGAGATGTGGCTTCCCAGGAAAAGTCAGACCCTTGAGCCAAATAGGGCACTATTCCAATGCCTAGAAATGCCACTTTGCCTATGGTACCTCATACAGAGGATGCGGAGGCTGCATATAACAAAAAAAAAAAAAAAAATGGAGAAGAATGGGGGTTTTGTGCTAGGAGTCTTGGACAAAGTCAACTGCACTGAAACTTGAGTGTTCTTAAAGATGACCCAGTGAATACATTAAAAAATGTAGACTCTGGCTCGGTGCCTGTGGCTCAAGCAACTAAGGCACCAGCCACATACACCTGAGCTGGCGGGTTCGAATCCAGCCTGGGCCCACCAAACAACAATGACAGGTGCAACCAAAAACTAGCTGGGCATTGTGGCAGGTGCCTGTAGTCCCAGCTACTTGGGAGGAGACAGGAGGACTGCTGTGAGCTGTGATGCCACGGCACTCTACCCAGGGCAACAGCTTGAGACTCCATCACAAAAATTAATAAAAATGTAGACTCTGGCGGTGCTCGTAGCTCAGTGGGTAGGGTGCCAGCCACATAAACTGAGGTTCACAGGTTTAAACCCAGCCCAGGCCAGCTAAACAACAATGACAACTACAACAAAGAATAGTCGGGCGTTGTGGTGGGTGCCTATAGTCCTAGCTACTTGGGAGGCTGAGGCAAGAGAATTGCTTGAGCTCCAGTTTGAGGTTCCCGTGAGCTGTGATGCTACAGGCACTCTATCCAGGGCGACAGCTTGAGATTCTGTCTTCAAAAAATAAATAAATAAAAATAAAAACAACAACAACAAAATGTAGACTCCTGGGTCCCAAAGATGAAGATGCTAACTCAGACGCACCTGGGTCCACCTAGGTAAACAGTATTTGACAAAGCAGAGGAAGAGTGTGAATCTTCCCTGAAATCCTCTCCTGACAAGCTCCTACATGCCTGTCTACACTGGCACCCCCTGGCCCCAGCCATTGCTCCATAGCTAAGTTGTGCCTTAAGACTACCAGCTTCTCCAGGGAGGAACAGTGCCCCCTACAGGCTTGTATCTTCTCCAGGACTTATTAGCACAATGTGTTTCAAATACAGGTTGAGCATCCTTAACACAAAAGTCCAAAATGTTCCAGAATCCGGAACTTTCTGAGCAGTGACACAAGGGTATGAGTGGAAAATCTCACAGCTGATCTCATCTGACAAACTACCATCAAAACTTTTTTTCATGCACAAAATTATCAAAAATACTATAAAACGTTACCTTTAGGCTGTGTGTATAAACAGCATATGAAGCATCAAAGCATTTCATGGTTAGACTTGGGTCATTATAAATATGAAAATATTTCCAAGTCTGAAAAAGTCCTAAATACTAAACACGAATTTTAGATAAGGGCTAAACAGGTATTGGGGTGCTCAAAAAATATTTACCAAGTGAATGCATTCATTATCCAAAAGAATGCCTTCCTTATCCCCAGCTCAAACAGTTCTTAATTACACCATATCTTATCTGCAGCACAGCAAGCCCTTATCCTATATATGCCTGGCTTCTCAGAACCCAGCTCCTGCCCGCACTCTCTCCAGCACACATCTGAGCTTCCTGCATGTGGCTCTACCCTGAGCACTGTAGCAGGTGAACACAATAATCCCATTTTCCAGGGTGACCCAAATGCCTCTCTCTGGGTAAGACCAAACCCCAAGATATAGGCAGTCGACAGCTTCATAAGGCTCTGAATCCTAAAGGTATTACCTGGAAACATGAGTATTTTTGGAGGCCAAGTGAGAAGATGACTGTTTGAGCTATAAGGGGTGACACAGGGACAGGACAGACCCAGAGAGATACTGCCTTGGGGGAGGAGTCTGAGTGGGCTCAGCCTTTGTCGCCTCCGCCCCCTCACCAAGGGCAGGGCTGGGCAGGGCAGAGGCCGGCAGAGAGGGAACTGGCCCTGGGCTAAACATTAACTCTAGGACAAACACTGGGAGCTGGGACCAAGTGGTACCCCCTCCCCAAGTCCAACAGGAAGGAGGATGTGGAGGAGCCAGGAGAAAAACAGATGGGTCTCAGTGAAGCGTTGACTTCACCTGGGAAGAAACCAGTTAAGATCCACAAAGGAAACCCTCACTCTGGCCAGGTCCAGGTGGGCAGAAACCACAGGTGGGAATAGGAGACAGGGAGGGGACAGGGCACAGAAGGGAGAGACTCAGGGTGGGGCTGGGCGTGGGGGCTTATGTGGAAAAAGTTGATGACGGGGTCACAGGTGAGAAGCTCCAGGATTCTTCCAATTAGAGAGTAAACACAGAGGGGAGTCGGGCAGAGGTACAGGAAGCAGCACTGACCCCTGGGGACACGCCAGGCTGCCAGGCTTGTCCCCTGCATCTCTCCTCTCTCCTCACAGCCCAAACCCCAACCCCCTGAATCCCAGTCCTACAAAGCTTTGTGCTTTTATTCTCAATCTTAGACCAGCCAGACATACTTGGCCATTCCACAGGCTCGGTACTATCCCACTCTCCCCTCCATAGGCTGGCACTCCCTACCAGAGGGGCCCCAGGGAACTGAGGTGCTGCCAGGGCCTGGGTTCCTGCCTTCTGATCTCAGAAATTATGTTCCCCTGCAGGAATGAGTGACACTAGGTAGAGGAGAGGACATCTGCCCTCTGAGGCACAGGGAGCCCAGTGTCAGTGGCCCTCACCTGGGACTTGAACCCACCATGCCTTGCAGGAGCTGTCTGGGGTGGGGGGACAGATTACACCCCTCCTACCCCAAGGGTCCTGACTAGGTCACCTCCACCTCTGCCCTTGGCTCCCCGCTTAAGGCAAAACCCCGTTTCTTCCTTTCCCTCCATCTCAGGTCCACTAAGGGTATCTCCAGAGCTGGGGACTTTCAGGCAGAGATGGGGGTGGCAAACCGGGTGCCTATGGTGAAAAGGGCTGGGAAGGCCTCAGGACCCCTGTAGATGGCATGGCCTTCAAACCCCACTCTTGAGCCCAGCTCTCAGGCTGAAGCCTTTCCACATGCCAGCGGGCTCCAGACATGTTCCTCCAGGTGACACGCTCGTCACAACAAGCTGTTTTGTCATCATGGTGACAGCGCCTCCCTAGTTAACCATGAAAAATAAAATGCTATTTTTTTCTGCAGACAGGTGGCAGGGAAGGAGAAAGGCTGGAGCAAGGGTGTGAGGTGGGGGTGGGCTTCCTCCCATATCTGGCAGCCCCTGTGGGCCTCAGATATTGACTCTGCAGAGTACTGGCCCCCATGCTCTGAATCCATCCACAGGGTCCTAATGTTCCCCAAGGCTGGGGATGACAAAGCTTTCACCTAACTGAAAAACTTCTAGTGCCCTGATGGAGCCTCAGGCATCCGAATGGCTGGAAGGAGGATACTAGTACCCGGAGAGAAATTATAGAGGACAGTGAGCAGAGCTGAGAGCAGCAGAGAGGGACCCTTCCAGAAGGTTCAATTCCAGCCAGCCCAGGGAAACGCAGGAGGGCTGAGCTCCCTAAGGGGAAGCAGAAAACAAGAAGAAAGCAGCAGGGTGGGACAGGAGCCTAACCACACGGACTGCTGGGGGGTGGGGGTAGGGATGACCAAGTGGGGCCTGCTTGGCTGAACTTTCCCAATGAGGCATCTGGGCATGAGAGCACAGGTGAGTGCCCGGCACACTGAAGGAGAAGCGTGCCTTGGCACCCAAGGGCAAGCCCCAGAGCGAGAGTGCAGATGGGTCCAGGAGCGGGGGCGGCCCCTGCACCTGCTCAGCAGAGCTCCCGTGAGCTTCTGCGATCACATGTCCTATGCTGAGTGGAGAGCCCATGAGGCTTCTTCCACTCATTTGTGGCGAGGCGGGGAGGAGGGTGAAAGGACACCACCTAGGATGAATAAAAAGTGAGCGGCAGGACAGGATGGGATGCAAGCATGTCCCACAGAGGGATGCAAAGACTTGGTGGGGTCTGACTGCATCTGCTTGTCTTCAGCTGCAGGTGGATCAGTCAGAAAGCAGGTCCCTGGCCATGCCCGGATCCCCTGACTTCTGGCCCCCAGCAACAGCCGGCCACCTACATCTAAGCCCATCCCTACTGGGTACTCAGATGTCAGCCGGACACCGGGCTGAGGGAGAAGGGATAGGAAGTGAAAGGATAGATGGCAGAAACCGACGGGGAGAGAGAACATCAAACCTGTTAAAATGAGAGAGAAGGAAAGCCGGCCAGGAGAATGGAGACCAGAGAAAGGAGGTAAAGTGGAGAAGGGGAGAAGAAAGGGAGGAGGGAGCAAAGGGTGGAGCAGATACAGGTAAGCAGGAGTGAGCAGAACCCAAAAAGCTCAGCTGAAGAGCAGCGAAGAGAAATGTAAGATGGGGGAGCAGGAAGATTAGTGACAAGAACGAACTTCCACATCCCGCAGAGGATGTCTGAACTAAGAGGCCAGGCGCTTCCTCTCCCCGTGGGAGGCCTTAATGTGTGCAGGGCTGCCCAAAGGGATTCAAGGGGTGGCTGAGAGGAGGCTCCCGGAAACCTGGCCCCCCGTATCCCCCTTCCCCGACAGAGAACGAGCCTCTCTCTTCTCCAGGTTATGACCACTGAGTAGCTGGGGAGGCCACAGGCCAGGTGGCCCCCTGGAGGTCAAGGGGGAATGGAATGAGGGGTACAGTCCAGCTTCGCTCTCACCCCGGGCCATTTAGGCCCAGGATACCCCTTCTGTCAGGACAGCCCATCAACCCTGTATCCACACAGCCTGCCTGGGTGCTGGGAGAATGGCGGCTGGCGGATCAATCACAGGCAGGGCGCTGGGCAGCAGGAGCCTGATGTAAGTAGGGAAACAGCCCCTGAGAATGACCTGGAACCCGTCCCTGCATCTACCCACGGTTCCCTTCAGCCTCCACTCGTCTGTGGGTCCCTGGTCACCGTACCCACCCTGTGACTCTGCCTGCCACAGCCACTTGTCCCACCAGCTGCTCCATGCCCACTCCATGACATGGTTCCTGGGTATGAGCACCTAGACCTGGGAAATGGCCGCGGGCCACACCTTCCCCATACAGTCCAGGGTTAGACAGGTCTTCCCAAAGGAGCATGCTTTTACTGGTGGTGAGGGAGGGCCCTGGGACAGAAGTCAAATTCCATCACATGGGACGGCCTCTCTCCCAATGGGGGAAAGTTTTTCGGCACCATTTCCCCCACAATGCCCTAGTGAACCCCCACCTTGGGTCCCTACCCCCTGAATTAGCCCAGGAACAGCCTTGTCCAGCAGCCTGGGCGAGGTAGCGGATAAGGTGAGCCATCCTTCCTTTGTTTCCCCAATCAAACCCACCCTTCACCAGGAAGGCTGGTCCCATCCTGTGCAGAAAATAACCTCTGTTGCTAGTCTGGGGCCAGGGAGCTTTGAGCACAAAAGCCCACAAGTCAGAGCCCGACTGTCTAAGCCTTCAATGCCCCCCTCCACACCCCCTCCCAATGCACATGTACCCAAAGCAAAGAGAATGGGAATACTTACGTTATACCAACTCTGGCTTTTCTGAAATAAAAAAAATAGAAGAGAAGGTAAAATTAGTCAGGGAAGGGATGCTGGGAAGGGCCAGGCCATTTCTGGCGAGGAGGGTTACACAGACAGCAGGGGGTGGGCGGGAGGGGGAGTCCAAAGGCAGCTGGATGCTTCCCATGTTGCTGCTCAGGAGGGGCCCCCTTTCTGAAGACATTCCCAGAAAGGAGGCCCAGGGAGCAGTCCATGCCGGAAGCCCCCCGCGGGAGGGGTGGCAGGCAGCAGCGCCAGCTAGAGCTCAGCCACAGGGAGGCGGAGCCCCATCGTGAGTTCTGATGGGGGCAGGGGATGCGCCAGGCATCCAAGACCCAGACCCCAAATGGGCCCTGACCAGAAGCAAAGTGCAGATGGAGGACAACCCAGCCCTCTGGGACACGTGAGTAGGAGGGAGAAACACTACCTCTAGGTGGCCTCCACCCATGCTCTCAGGGGGCAGGTGGGTAAATCCCTCCTTGATCTCAACAAGGGGCTGATCCCTCAGTGGTGGGAGTGCTTGGGGGTTTTCTGTTTGAACAGAATCACTGAGGGTCTTTTCCTACCCTCTGAGTGGGGCCAGAACTCAGAGCAAAAGCAAATCCTGCCTCAGCTCAGAATTTCACGTTCTTCTTTCCCTACCTCTGAGGCATGTGAGGGAAAGAGGCGGATGGCTAAGACTATGCCTCATCTGCCTGCAGTCCTACGGCCAGGAGCCCTTTGTGGACTTCCCACTCAGAAGACAGCCGAGAGAGCGCGCACACACATACACGTGTGCCTGGCCTCATCTCTTGAGGTGCTCATCTACTAGGTTGAGCTAGTCTGGGGCATCTTCAGTTTTAAGAAGCCTGCCAGGGTATAATTAAAGTGGAATATGACTGGGGAGAGGGGAGCTGTGCCCTCAGGTCAACACCTTAACTCTCCCCAGATGCCTGGATGCTGGACATAACTAGCAACTCTGATGCCCTCCACCCTGGTGTAAGGAGCCCTGATTCACATGGGCAGAACCGGGGGGCTGCTGTCTCAGCATGGCTGCTATGCACGTGTCTGTCAGAAAAAGATGAGTGTGTCCCTATGGGTGGGCCAGTGAGACTGTTGTGATGACCAGTAGTCACGTGATCTGCCTGCCCCCTCTTCAGGCTCCCCAGTCCACCTGAATAACTCTGAAAAAATCTCCCACTTCTACTGTGGAGGTGGAGCTGGAGGCGGGTGGTTGAGGGGGGCTGGGCACTGGTGCTGCTGCCTCTGAGTGGCCTCACCCTCACATCCAAACTCTATGGCCAGGATGTGTCCAGGGGAGCAGGTGGCAAGGCTAGCTCCCCATCCCCCTCTGCAATACACCTCCATGGTCATTTCCCAACAGAGGCTGTCACCATGGCCCCATGTGGATATCACACCTCCCCACCACAGCCTCATCCCTTCCTCCAATGCAGCAGTCTCAGCAGGTACAGGGGCCACATCCAAATACTCAAAACCAACTATTTTATCACAGAGGAAGGTCAGGGAACCCTGATCTGAAAATTCACCCACGTCAGGAGGAGGGTGGTTGGGGTGAGCAGGCTGCATCTGACCTCATCCACCCCTTGGATGTCTCACTTCCTGGGTCCCCACACAGAAAGCCTCACTTGAGATTGTGGGGCCTGCAGCTATGCTGATGGCCATTAAAATACACTTCCTTGCAGTGGAAAAGTGAATCCTGGTGCCGTCACCCCCACTGTCCCACAGTTCCCTGTGCCTGAGCAAACCTAACCCAGGTCATCAGACTCCTAGCCTCACAGCTGAGAACCCCCACCACCTACATCCCCAGCTCCTTGTCCCACCACCCTGTTCTTTCTGTAAGGAGGGAAGGGAGCAACAGGAACTTGGGTGGAGTGGGCACCAAAGATCTTCCAAGACTCTTCCTATACAGTGCCCTCTCCTGCCTCAGGTAGACAGAAAAAGGAACTGTCCCTTTTCAGAAACTGGCACATCCTTTCCGATTCTGTTTGGAAACAAGCTTCACAGTCACAAGCAGCCTCAACCAGGGAACCCGTGTCCAGTCTCTAACTAGCTCTGTGATTTCCTGTATATCTAACACTGCCCTTTGTAAAGGGTGGATAAGAGCACGTTTCTGAGAACTGAAAAGAACTGTGGGAGACATCAAGGACTTCTGAGACTCTACCCTAACCAGCTATCACTGGGAAGCTTCTCATCTGTGGCTACTGAGGATACAACTGGGAAAAAATGGGCCCTGACCTCTCTAGCCAAATCCACGGTAGACTACCCATGGTGGGCAGGAGCCCTGAACTTTGACCAGCCTCTTGGAAGCGAATTTGACCCTTGAGGTTCTGCATTCCTGGGACTGAGTCCGGAAGGAGATATCTGACAGTAAGCACCCGGACCACAGGGGCCAGTCAGTCAGAGGGGCCAGCGGCTCTCAGGAGGGATGTCCCTGGCACATAAGTTCAGAGGACAGGGCCAGAGGGAAGGACAGCACAGAGCTAGGGAGCCTGGGTGAGGGCTTGAGAGCCTGGGTGAGGGCTTGAGAGCTTGTGAATGGATTTGGCTAACGGGGAGGAAGGAGTTAGGACAAAGCAGAGTTCATTTCTGCCTGAAGTTGCCTCCCTGAAAGAGGCACGAAGAGCAAGCATCAAAAATAACGTGAGGCCCCCGGAAACAGACCCAAGTCAGCGCCAGGTGGTTTCCGACACATCTACTGCAAAGGCTCAGGGAGTCTGGGGACAGTGGAGGGTGGGGAGGGGTAGAGACTACAGAAGCTCTACATTTACAAGTTAGAAAAAAAAATCTTACTTTGATCAGGTTAAGTTTGTCATACTGGAAAGAAAATCACAGAAATTAGAATTGAAAAAATGGGCAGATCCCAAGGAGCATCCTCGCCACTGTGCGGGGCGCCTACCAGAGGGAGGCACATTGCAGGGGAGAGGCAAGGATTTGTTATGTCTGCAGGGGCAGGTGCCAGCCCAGGTCCCTGGGAGCTGTCCCAACAGGAAAACAGCTCCTTGCTCCCTCTTGTGGCCACAGACCATCACTACAGAGCAGAAGCTGGGGCCTGAGGGTGGGGGGCGGCAGGCTCTGGGCAGCGAGGGACAACCTTGGCACAGAGACAGATGCAGAAGAGTGGGGCCTGCGAGATGGCCTAGTCCCACCCCTATGTGTCAGCAACTGAGAAACAGAGATCCAGAAGGGAAGAGACACTGAGCACCAGGCCTGCCTGCAGGGAGAAGAGACACTCTCCAGCTTGCTTGAAAATTATAAGGGGTCACCTCCTCTAGGAGGAGGGAGACAGGGAGTGAGGTAGCAGGGCTTTGGTAAAAGAAGTAACAGCTCCCACTATCAGATCAACCTGGGAAGATGCTCCAGGGGCAGGGGTGAGGGTCAGGGTCAGTGCTAGGCATGCGCCCACCTGCTGGGACACATTCCTCCTCTCTTCCCTCACCCCTGCAGCTCTCCCTCAGCACCTGCCCTAAGCCCTGGCCTGCACAGAACCCAATTCCTCCACTGGGTCTGGTGCTCCTCTTCTGAAGTCTGTGTGTTCTGCACACGCATGTCCCAGGGCGACCAAGCTGCTACCAGTACCACCTGGGGTTGTGCAGGGACACCGCCCCCCCCAATAAGTTGGTCCTATTTTAACTACACCCAGGATGGTAGGATCAGTGGTGATGGTAACAATCAAAGCCAAAGAGCTCAGAGTTGTGTCTACAACGACAGGCATAGCCCCTCTCCAACCCCTTATGAAAGGGACCGAGATCAGCTCTTGACTTGTGCTCAGCTTTCCGTCTCTTCATAATACTTCACTTCTGCCTCTCTACAGCCCCACTCAGAATTCTGCCTGCTCCCTGACACATGTCCTGGCTCGTATAAATCATTTATACTTTCTCCCGCCTCTGAATTCATATAACATCCCAAACCACTTAAGTGGTTCTAAAAGCCAGGCTCGGTTGGCAGGAGAGTGTGGGCAACAGATTATCATGGGTGAGT
The DNA here is from genome assembly GCA_963574575.1 of Galagoides demidoff. Taxonomy (NCBI): domain Eukaryota; kingdom Metazoa; phylum Chordata; class Mammalia; order Primates; family Galagidae; genus Galagoides; species Galagoides demidoff. The sequence continues at coordinate 10,294 of CAUYQV010029344.1, read as the reverse complement.
GTGAGGACTCCGGGCGGAAGGAAGAAGGAAGAAGCTGATGCCCAAGTCAGGCCAATCGCTCTTCTTCCCAGGTGGATCTCAACCACTCCCTAGTCCCCATATCAACCAGGCCAGAGGTGCAGGGGCTCAGGGGGGCTGACACAGTTCACAGAACCCGGTGTGTGGACATCAGACATGCCAGCACCTGCCGAGCCACCTGCACCCACGGAGAGCCCCGCTGACGTCCTAACTCTACACAGTTCCCCCTCCCATGCCCACAGCCGCCTGCAGCCATTTAAAATCCTCAGAGCTAAGATGTGATTTTAGTATGAAGGTCACAGACTGCAGGATTAGCCACGTAGCCTCCTGTTCTTCCCTCAGGAAAGAGAACAGCTGTGCGCCCTCCTCCTCCTCCTCTCCAAAACACTTACAGAGACGTGGGGCTATTATTAAGTTATCCTCAGCTTTCTCTTCTTCAGGCTGCAGCCCGCCCCGGGCCCCATGGGTATGGTTTCCTCAGCCTTGTTCTACAGTATGTATTGTCCACCCTTCACCATCCCCTCAGGCCTGTCACTGGCCACATCTCTCCAGGCCCCGATGGGCTACTGGATCGCCAGCACCACGTGTTGGCACTGCACTGTCTGGGACAAATGTCCCCATGCGTGATCACAACCCAGACTCCTGAGAATGCTGTGGGCCTCAGGGCTGGGCAGTGAGTGGCTGAGCAGCTACCAGGGGTGGGGAGCTCCTGAGGTCATTGCTGCTACACCGGGGAACTTGCCCACCTGAACTCCAGCCCTCAATCAGCACATTGTTCCTGCCTCCCCTAATCACTCCTGTTAGAGAGTCAGGGATCATCCAAAGGTGAGAGGTCAGGACTGGGGTACAGTCAGATGTGGTCTCCCACCCAAAGGAGTGAAACCAACCCCTGTCAGGACTCTGCTTCTAGATGGCACCATGTAAGGAAACCATTCCCAGCCAGACGCAGTGTTTGGGGAGCAGGCAGACAGGGTTGTGGGGTGAGGGTCTGTCCTGTGACATCAGGTGCAGTGGGAGTGGGCCCTCAGTGACTTCCAAGCCAGCCTGCCAGGGATACAGTGGGGCTGGCCCTTCTGGGAAAGGGACCAAGCAGGACAGACGGGCCGGAGTGGGCAGGGGAAGGGGTGCTGAGCACTACACACAATCCAACGTTCGAGGGGAGAATAAAAAGACAGACACGAAGATGGCTTACTTTTGAGAGGCGCTTGTGAGACTAAGACCATGCATGCAAAGAAGGTGTTTGGGAAATGGTGGGAAGAAGAGGAAGAACAAGAAATCAAAAGACAAATTCAGGTGGGAAGCCAGCCCCATGCCTCCCAGGGGCCCAGCCCCGCCCCAGGCCCTGTGAATCTGCAGGTTAAGAAGCTTCTTGAAGGAGCACCTGGGCAAAGATACCTCCTGCTTCTCAAAGGACTGGGGGTCTCCCAGCTAGCCTTGACCAAAGACCCCCGTGCTCAGGTGGTAGGGCTGACATACTAGGGAGGGATGGAAAGGCCCTGCCATTGTGCTGTCTGCCAGAGGAAAACCAAGTGGGTTAGTATTAGGTAAGGCAGCACAATGGCCAGGGAGGAGGTTAAAAATAGCATTCTGCAAGGCTCCCTGAGGACTCTTTCCCTAGCATTATAGCTGTCCTACATAATGTTCTCTTCCATGCTGGCTCTGGGGACCAAATTTGAAAAAGGTAGCAGGTATATAACCCAATGACCACCTCCTGGCCCCCAGAGCATCATTCCTCCAAAGCCCAGAGAATGTGGGGCTCCCTAGCTCACAGCCCCTCTCAGAGAGATTAGCTGAGACCATATCAAACTACGGTCTCACCTGCCTGCCTCACCCTGGCCTCATTAAATACAGACTGTCTCTGGGAACCAGGGCCATGCGATCACACCCCTCCAGGCAGTTCACTATCTCATGGTCCCCCAGTACCAGCTTCCTGCCAAACCTCCAGCAGGGCCCAGCTCACCTTGGAATTTTTGCCACCACTCCGACCGGACTGGGAGGAGCAGCTGCGCTGCACGCCCTGCTCCGGTGTGGACGGGGACTTGTCCGACGAGTGATCTGAGCCCTTCTCCACCATGGCGTCTCCGTCCTGGTTCTGTGGGGTTGGTGAACGAGACCGCTTCCGGAGGATGGGTGAGCAGGCTGGAGTGCTGCGATTTGAGTTACTGGCAGTGCTGCGGGGGCAGATGGGGAGGAGGAGGAAAGGCAGGCAGTCAGTGATCTGAGGCCAAAGATGAGTCTAAAGGTGCCAGCTCAGGAAGCTGGTGGAAGGGGCTGGGGAGAAACAGGGACACCAGGGCCCACCTATGGACTTAATGCACCACAAGCAATACTGCCACTGGCCACGAGAGGGCAGTGCTGCCTCCACGGAAAGGGAAACAGGAATAGGAAGGGACAGGTGGGGCGATGAGACACAGATACCCATCCATCCACCTGTCCAAATATAGTTTGAGCAACTATTAATGTCAAGAACTATCCAGGGAAAATACAATTTAAGATACGAAACACTCGTCAGAGATTATCCAATATAATCAGCTCATTTTATACAGGCTATAAATCCAAAATTTCTTTTGTTTTGTAGCATTTTTTTTGTTTGTTTGAGACAGAGTCTCACTCTGTCACCTAGGCTAGAGTTCAGTGGCATAATCACAGCTCGCAGCAACCTCAAATTCCTGGGCTTCGGGGATCCTCCTGGATCAGACTCCCGAGCAGCTGGGACTACAGGTGCATGCCACCACACCTGGCCACTTTAAAAAATTTTTTGGTAGAGCCAGGGTCTTGCTATGTCACCTAGGCTGGTCTCCAACTCCTGGCCTCAAGCAATGCTTGAGCTTGGCCTCCCAAAGTGCTGGGATTGCAAATATGAGCCGCTGTGCCTGGCCCCAAATCAAGTTTCTACATTTTGTTTGGGCATTTTTGTTCATAAAAATAATAATCATCATCCTACTTTTTCAAAGCCTTTGCATACATAATATTTCACTGAGTTCTTAAAAAACATTCCACCAAGCTAGTAACAGCAAGTACCATAATCCTCAAGCTAAAAAACGAAGACCCATGCGTGGCAGAGCAAAGCCGAAGGTCTTCTGAGCACAGAAAGCTTAGAAAAAAACTTGAGTCTTTGGATTTGTAACTCCCCTGTATCATATTATTTCCTTGTAAGCACAGTGGTTCCTGCTTCCTCTGCCCTGGGCAAAGATGAACATTTCAAATCATACTACCCCCAAATTCACTCTAACGAGTACCTTATACTTCCCACAGGACCAAGTCCACACACACCAAAGTTTACAAGCTGTAAAGAAATATTTGCTATTCGATTATTTTCCTTGTGTTTTCAATGGACTATCAAAGAAGCAGGACAGAAGTGGAATGAGAAATTGAATGCAATTAAATCCTGATAGGTATTTGCTTTGCTTGAGAGAATAAAAGAAAGAGATGAGAAAAGAGAAAAGTTAAACAGAAGGAGGCAGAGGATGGGTAGGGAAGGACGTGTGAGCCTGGGAAGCCCAAGAAGCGCAGGGTGGTGGGGAGAGATGGAAAAACAGTGCGCTGCCCACCTGGGCAGCAGTCGGTGGGCAGGAGGCAGGCAGCAGAGCCAGGCCTTAGGATGAGAGTGAAATAAGCACTCTCAGAGGCTCAGGGAGTGCAAAGCCAGGACATCTGTCATTTGCATAAAGATTCACTGTGACCTCAGATATCCCATTGGCTCTATTTGCAATGAAAACCAAGCCCTTTTCAGCAAAACCTTCCACCTGGGCCTCCTCAGCAGAGACAAAAAAACAAACCCCAGGAAATTGGTGGGGGTGGTGGGGGAGATAAAGACAAAGGTGGTCAGGGGACTTATGGTAAAATGCACAGCCCACTGATCTGCCTCTTCCTAAAAGGGAAATTGCATTTAGAATCTCGTGTCTAATGCTAACAATAGCTGTGATTTGGAGAAGCCCAAGAAGATTCAAGCAAGTGGTGGGCAAAACACTAATCTGGAGTAAACTGATACCAGGTTTCCAAAAGCACAGGAATCTTACACTAAATGATCAAAGCGACTGAGATTTCCAAATCGCCCAGTGTTCTTTCAGCCCACCCTATGTGTGCCACTGCAAAAACCATCACAGAAAATTCTGCCCTCCACACATCAGTCAATAAATGACTAATACTGTCTGTCTCTTCGTGCTCTAAGGCTGTTGGTCACAGGTGTTGTTCTTGAAAAATCTTCCTTCTCGGCCTGTCTCAGACTTCCTGTGCGTCCTCTTCTACCACCCAGCCTGAACTCCAGTCTTTCTCCTCCCTGACCACCTCCTACTTTCTCTGACTTGACTAGGCCTCTAGGAAGAGAGGCTCCTGCCTGCTTCCAGCCCTGAACAACTGCTAGCCTGGCCCCATTACTTGCTGCCAAGTGGATGTTTCCTCCAGATGGAAATCTCATGAGTCCTGCAAACTCAGGACAGAGCTAGCCACCTCCCAAACCTCCCTCAGCTGCACACTCTCGGTGGCATTATCATTTCTGAGCCTCTCAGGCTATCTACTCATCTCTTCCGTGTCACCCTAGAAAAACATGAGTCACTGAATCCCACTAATTCTAGCTCCATAAAGCTCTTCACTCCATCCTTCCCTTCCTTCCCCAGGGCTCTAAGTAAGGGGCCAAGACCTCTTAGCTAACCTCTTCCAACAGTCTTCTACGTGGACTCCTGTGTCCTCTTCCTCCTCATTCACATCTTTGTCATTTACTCTTTCTAAATACAAGCCCAATATTAGTCTGCTCCTCACCGGTACTCATATTAAAGTCCCAAATCCTCAAAATGGAATTTAAAGCTCCCTACTGAAAAGAAACGGCACAAGGGTATTTCAATACTTCCCTTATTCTATATGCTACTTCTGCGTATCTTCCACTGTTTGAGTTTTTACTGATATATAATAGTTGTACATACCTATGGGGTCCATGTGTTATTTTGATACATGTTTATAACGTGTAATGATCAAATAAGGGCAACTGGGATATTTATCAACTCAAAACATTTATCTTTGTGTCTGAAACATTATAATTCTTCTCTTGTAGCTATTTTGAAATAGTCAAGTAATTATTAAGTGTCAATATAACGTCCCTACTGTACTATCAAATATGAGAACTCATTCCCTATCACTAACTGTAACTCATCAACCCCCCAAGCCCCACATCCCCTTCCCATTCTACTCTACCTCCATAGCATCCACATTTTTAGCTCCCACATTTGAGTGAGAACATGTAATTTCCTTTTTTGTAGAGACAGAGTCTCACTTTATTGCCCTCAGTAGAGTGCCATGGCGTCACAGCTCACAGCAACCTCCAACTCCCGGGCTTAGGCGATCCTCTTGCCTCAGCCTCCTGAGTAGCTGGGACTACAGGTGCCCACCACAACGCCCGGCTATTTTTTTGTTGCAGTTTGGCCAGGGCTGGGTTTGAACCCGCCATCCTCAATATATGGGGCCTGTGCCCACTGAGCCACAGGCCCTGCCCTCCCCTGATTTTCTTAACACACATCCTCATTCTCTGGCCTCTAGATTAACCTACCACTCATTCCTAGAGCCTAAAGAGCCCTTTCCTTCCGAATCTCCCTATAAGAGTCCTGTCCATTTTTAAGACCCATCTCAAATCCCACTTTCTCCCACTTAAAAGGGTTACAGGTACCCCAGTTACCCTTATTTGATCATTACAGATTATAAACATGTATCAAAATAGCACATGGACCCCATAAGTATGTACTTTTCTAAATCCCCACCAACAAACTGATTAAAGCATTTAACACATTTTGCTTGGTATTAAAGTTAAGAAATACAAATTCCAGAATGACCCAGGGCAATGTATTCTGCATCCAGTAAACATCTGCTGAACAGCATCCCATCCTAGAGATGGTCTTCATACCCGTGGCCTTAACAATCCGCATCATCATGACAGCTCCCAAATCTGTACCTCCAGCCTGTGGCTATTATTAAAAACAATTACTAGTTGTTGAGTGTCTCTGAGCTCCTCGGGCAGCAGCAAGCATTTACTAAGCATTATTAAGCTAATTATTCATAATTAATCATTATTATTGATTTAAAACTCAACCCATAAAGTTTGAGTCAATATTATCACTAGCCCTATTTCGCTTCTTGACAGATCGAGTCATTCACCCAAAGTCATATAGATGAGTGAAAGGCAGGATTTAAAACACAGCCCTGTCTGATGACTGAGCTTGTTCTCAGAGCCAGGCATTCAATAAGGGTTGCGTGCTGGGTGGGCAGACACAAAGGTAGATGGACGGAAGGATGGGAGGGGGCTGGGGGATTGCAGTGAAGGAAGGGATCAACGTCCTGCCTCGAGTTTTCTATCTCTCCCTCTTTATTTTCCTACTAAAATGAATTTTTTTTTTTTTGAGACAAGAGTCTCTCTTTGTTGCCCAGGTTACATTGCCTTGGCGTCAGCCTAGCTCACAGCAACCTCACACCCCTGGGTTAAAGTGATCCTCCCACCTCAGTCTCCTGAGTAAGCTGCTACCACAGGTGCGTGCCATGACACTTGGATAATTTTTCTATTTCTAGTAGTGAGAATGTCTCACTCTAGCTCAGGCTGGTCTTGAACTCCTGAGCTCAAGGGATCCTCCCTCCTCAGGCTCCCGGAGGGCTAGGATTGCAGGTGTGATCGACCCCATCTGCCCCCAAAGTGAACTTTCTAAACAGTGAAATTGACATTTTTGACCATCTTCCCTGGTCAAGCCCCCTCCTGGTTTCCTACCACCTCAGAATAAATCCTGAACTCCAGACAGGTTGCACAACTATCGTACTCCAGCCTACCTCCAACAGCTGCCACTGGCTACTCCCCTGAGCACACCCTCTGCCCCAGCTGTGGAGGCTTTTCTTTGTACACGTCCTTGTGCCAGGCACACTCACCCTTCCACAGCTCAGCAGTCTCTCTGCCATCCCCCCCTCACCCAGCCAACACGTATACCTTAAGATGAAGCCCACTGTGCTCGCCCCTCACTCCCATCCTTCTCTATCCCAGAAAAAATTCTTGCAGTTATGGCTATAACTCTGCAAAATCAGTACTATATTCATTAGATTCCTAAAACTCTTAAAATACTTCCCAATATCCTATACATTTGGATGTCCTGCTGAGCAAATAAAAACAATTCCCACGCATCGCGTAACATAGAACACTGTGTCTGTCAAACAATCATTAGGATGTCCCATGCATTCATCTGATCCTTCCACTATTATTAATAAGCACATTGCATTATACATATTTTGGCATTTTAGAGGCCCCCCCCTAAAAAAGAGAAAGATTTTAGAATTGGTACAGGAAGAGAAGGAAAACTAATAATTAGATGGGTATTGACCACCATCACCAGAGTTTAGAATGGGGGCATCCAGCTTCCACTTTGACACATGAAAAGCCTGAGAAATAGGGAAGTTTGGTGCCCGGTCAAGGTGATATAACCTTGCATCGGGCTCTTCTGTTCCACGGATATTTCCTGCCCACCTGGCAGAATGTCAGGCATTCAAGTTCACATTGGTAACTAAGAAAGGAGCCTTGGGCCTAGGACGTTTATAGTCAGGAAGAGTCAGCCCTGTAGTGGCCTCCTATTAATATAAACAAGGAGTAGCATGATAAAAGAGAATAAGGGATAAAAGCAATGCTTCCTCGAGGGTATGGCACCTAAACTAGATTCAGAAGATGCGTGGAGTTTGCCAGATGGAGGGTACAGGGGTCGAGGAAGGCACGGTAGGAGAGAATAGAATGTTCTAGAAAGAAAAAAAAAAAAGAAGCATGAACAAAGGTGTAAAGACCATTACAAGAAAGTCTGTGTCATCAAAATATAATGTGCTTAAGCTGATTCTTTAGAAATTTCAATAATCAACCCTCCCCAATAAGAGAAGTCATCAAAGACCAGCCACCTTTAGGCCCTGGCAGGGCCCCAGGTCACTGGTTCCCCATCTCTCCTATTTTAAAGTCCTCCAACAAAGACCCTATTACTCCTCTCCTGGTTAACCTGAAATATTGCTTCATCCCATCTCACGCTACATACCATTGGATCCTACTTCCTACAGTTAGCTCTAGCCGTTGTTCTTGGGAAACAGGGAAACACAGAGAGTGGCCGAGGACTTTTCAGGCTTTCTGCAGTGACTTTGCAGCTCCCTCCACCCCCACCTCAGACGAGGTGGCCCACTGCACCTCTCTGCCTGGCTTCCTTCCCCCTCCTCGCCCCCAGCGTGGTCCTGTAGGCATAGGCAGACCTTGTCAGCAGGCCAGCTCTTTGATCGGCCACCCGTGCATTGTTTAGAACCAAGAGCAGGGCAGAATAGCTAGTTGGTTTTCCAATGTTCCCCACTTGAGTTAACTTGTTTCCCTTTGGAGAAAATCATTTCTGCCCTAGCTCTTGCAAAATATGTCATATGTATCTGATCTGTCTCTCTGGACCCCCGGCACCTCCACCTGCCTGGACTGCAGTAGCTTCTTCCTACTTCCTTGCCATGGTGTGTGCCCCTGGCCACCCAGCCCTTGCTCATTCCTGATCAGATTGCCACCCCTCCCCCACACCTGGATGCTGTGTGTTCACTTCACCATTTCCTCCCAGCCCAGCTCTACAGAGACCCGGATTTTCAAATGCATAGCGGTAATCACCTCAGTGACCGGGGCACCGGTAATTAAAAAAAAAAGAAAATCTATCTGATACATTCCAGGGTACCCTCACCTAATGGGAAGAGCATTTAACTAAGAAATGGAGAAAGCCAGCCTGGATGCCGCCTTTGTGTGCTGAGGGCCTGCCTGGGTACTACAGAATCCGAATTAATTCCCTGTGGCATCATCATAGCTGGGCCAAGTCCTAGGTTGGCCACTTGGCTTTGCAGTATGGCCTCGGCCCCCCAGCCTCATCTGAAAGTGAAAGATGCTGATACGTAACTGACAGGACTGTCGCATCACATGAAATAACATTCAGTAAAATATTTAGCACAGTGCCTGGTACCTAATAAGTGCTCAATAAATATTTCCAAGGTATTAGTAAGAAGTTCCTGTTCCTATGTGGAGTAAACACTCTCAGTGGCTGTGACTCTTCCCAAGCTTCATTTCCACAGCAGGAGGAGCAGGAAGACACTGGGCGCTTCCTTAAAGTGCAGAATTCCAAACCTCCCTCCCCCATCCCCACACTATCCCACCCAATAAATGAAATTTTCCAACAAATAGTCTTAAAAATATGCATCCTAAATACAAAACACAGGTAGGTGATTTGCGCTAAAGTTTGGGAACCACTCACTGCTCTTGCAAGAAACAAATCCTTTTAGTATTAAGTAGGATATGATGTGTCTGCCCAGGTGGCAAAGACCCGTTGACAGCTATTTAGTGACTACAGAGTGGCTGGACTGGAATGGTGTCATTACCTGAGCTTGTCAGAGGAACTGCCAATCAGTAACAATCCAAAGAGGCGTCGATGGGATGTAGGTAGGAAGATGCGGCCAACGCAAACAGTAACTGATGGGACGCCACCTTCTTCTGGTGTAGGAGCCTGACAATGACCATCAGCCGTGCTACAAGCATTCATTACAAGCATCTCCTTCCTCCTCACCTTTCATAGCCTCTGCTAAGAGCTCATGCTGATATCTAGAGGCCCCTACTTCCAGACAGACAACTAGCCTATTATCCAGCTGCATATGTTGCATCCCCATGCTGAAGTTTCATCAATAATCCTCCTGGGTTCTATATAATACCTCTGCAAATATCCACATGAATTAGCGAGCTCCCCTTTGAGTTTCCCCATAGCACATGCTCAAGTGTCTAAGGCCACAGGTGTATTTGCATAACATTTGCATGAAATTTACATGCTGCCTGCAAATGCTCCAGTTTGCAGGTCTGTCCACCTAAACCAGTTCCAAGTTCAGAGATTATGAGGACTCCTAGTATTGCTTATCATTTAACTGTGTCTTCATTCCTCTGTACCCACTAGAAATTATATCATTGGAGGGGCGTGAATGGCGTAAGTCACAAATTCCAGCAGAGCCCCCTGATTTTCCTCATCTCTGTTCCTTCGACCTTCCTAATGCCACAACCCTTTAATACAGTTCCTCATGTCGCGGTGACCCCCAATCATAAAATTATTTTCATTGCTACTTCATAACTATAATTTTGCTACAAGTTATGAATCGTTAAGGCAAATATCTGATATGCAGGATGGTCTTAGGTGACCCCTGTGAAAGGGTCGTTCGACCCTCAAAGGGGTTAGGATCCACAGGTTGAGAACCACTGTCATCAAGATGCCTGCCCAGACCCAAGGCA
>CAUYQV010029343.1:0-17996 GCA_963574575.1 Galagoides demidoff | reverse complement strand
CCTGTGGTCCCAGCTACTTGGGAGGTGGAGGCAGGAGACTCGCTTGAGCCCAGGAGTTGGAGGTTGCTATGAGCTGTGATGCCATGGCACTCTACCCAGGGGGATAGCTTGAGGCTCCGTCTCAAAAAAAAAAAAAAATCTATAAAAAATGAATTCATATAAATAAAATTAAAAGCATAACATCTATAATTTTGCATCTCACCATTCTTACCTAAAATTACTTAAAAGCATTTTTGAATAACATTCAATGTTTATATTCCATGAACACCCACGCAGCACTTACTTTGTGCCAGAAACTTCTCTAAGTGCCTCACCAGCATCAGCTCCACACAGGCCTGTGAGGTGAGCGTTATTACTACCCCACTTGCAGTTGGGGAACCTTAGGGATCACAGAGCAGGCAAGTGGCACAGATGGAGATCGCAGCTGGCAGTCTGCCTTTAAAAACCATGCTCTTGACCACTAGCCTGGACTGCTGGTGTGGACTTTGGACACTTGACTTTGTGACTCCATAATATTCCAGTTTGGCCTAGTCGGTGCAAGGCTACATTCAATGCCTCAAAGTCCCCTCCAGTCCAGTTCCCTCCAGCTCTCTGAGTTGCTCTTGTATCAACTGTAGGAGAAAGCTTCTCCCCAAATCAGTTACTTCAACTGTTGCCTACAAAGTTGAGGTGGCCCTTGAGTCAGGCTATTCATAGAGAGTGGAGGGAGAACCCGGAGAGGCACCAGGGAAGAGCCAGGAGCATCGCCATGGCTGCTCGGCCCCCGCCTCCCACCCCGCTGGCCCCCAGGGACCAGCTGCTTCTCCAGTCCCTGCTCAGACAAGGCTCGGTTTACCTGCACTTCATTTCTTATTAATAAAACAGGGCGCTTATACCTGCCTGTCAGGATGCCTGTGAGGATTAAGGAGACAGAGAGATGCTTATCAAGCACCTGGCCCAAACTGGCCCAGGGCTGGGGAAAGTACAGGCTGCCTTTTGTTTGGCTTTATTTTTAATTTATTTGTTCACACAGTTGAATATCCACTCGTGCCTCACCCACTGGGACGGAAAGGACAGATTCCCTAGTCAGACAGCCTGGGATTATTTGTTTCTTGGCTCATTTCCACACGGTCTGCTGTCACCTACGCTCATTTCCCTGGCCTCTCCACCCAGGTGGAGCCTGAACAGGGAGCAGGGGAAACACCAAGGAGGCCGAGTCTGTGACAAAAGAACTCGTGAAGAATCTGGGTCAGAGACCTGGTCCCCAAGTCCCCTCTCCCCTTCAAAGTAGAGGTGACAAAGTGTATTTGCCAGGGTCACAGGGCACTTCCCTGCTCCAGAGAACTATTGACCCCTTATTTCCAAAGAAACCACCTTCTTTCAGCAAGCAAGACCAGGGAGCTGAATCCCGCCCCGAGGCTGCAGCACCCGGTTTCCACCGGGAGGGAGTGAGGCATGCAGGAAGTCAGCTGCCACCCGCAAGCCTGCACCTTGGGTGACCAGGCTCCCTGGGGCTCTGAGCTGGCAGTGTCCCCAGAGACACAGGTAAGGGGGGAGGGACTGAGAGATGTGGCCAAAGGCAGGGCCGGGCCTGCTGGGAGGCCTGTCTTGCCTCATCAGGATTTCCACTCAGCCCCTGGGCTGACAGGGAGCAACCGGGGCTCCTCAAAGCCAGTGCAGTAATCACAGGTGGCATTAAGCTTAATTGGGCTAATCACCTGCCCCAAGTCATTTACCATCAACCTCCTGAAAGCATTTTCAGAAAATAATCCCGCAGCAGCTGTGGGTCTGGAGGGTGCAGGTGGAGGATTCTGGAGCTGGTGTCTGGAATTCCTCAGAGGACTCCAACCTGGTCTCGGGAGTCTTGAAAGGAGGGCAAAGGGAATCAGGTAAATCTATGGCAGAGACAGGCAAAAAGGGCAACTTCTAGAAAATTAGCCCCAAGTGAAGATGTGGGCCTAGATTTCAGGGTTAGAGGTAGTTTTTCTGTTTTTCCTCTGAGCCTATTTGACTTGGTCAGTAGGCCCTACTAAGGGAACCCACATGTGCGCTGGTTCCCACAGGTGTCCATTGTTCAGCTATGTCACCCCCTGTGCAATGGCCTCATGGTGGCTGGGGCTGGATGGGCAGGCAGTGGTGTTGAACCTCGTGCAAACAACAAACATGTCAGACAGGCATGTACGTGGAATGGCTCTTTACTCAGAAGACTGCATGCAAGGGTTTGATGGAGTCAAAGTCCAGCGGAGAACAAGAAATACTTTGCAACAAGAAAACAAAATATTCTACTTAGTAACTAAATAGAATCCCATAACTCAAAATTTGTAGAGAGTAGAGAGGACCAAACTAGTGTGCAGGAACCCACTTATGGTGACTAGGGTAGGGGGGAAACACCTGGAAGCTGCTTCCATCCCCAGGGCTACAGAAGTCAGCCCACCTATAGACCCGATTCTTACCATGTTAGAGGCTCGCTTTATTGGTGGTGGTACTGGCCTTATACACACTGTTTGTATACACAAAAAAATTAAGAGATAGGACTTTTATGGATCAATGCCTGCCACGTGCTGGAGAGAGAAGCATAATTCTTTCTGGCCCCTACTAAGCTTCAGGCACTGAGCGTGTGATTGACATTGAAGTTGCCCCTCACAGTAAACCTGTCGGGTAGGCAGTAACTTTGCATGTGCACAAAACACCATGCAAAGTGTTCTTACAGGGCTCGGCCTGCGTCCTGCCAGGACAGCAGGCAGGACGCGGTTATCGTCATGAAGGAACACTGTGCTGTTTACAGTAAATGACTTACCTCCCCCACGGATGGGGTGGCCCCAGCAGTCAGAATTTCCCTGATTACACCCTCCCCACCATGGTCGGCCCTCATTCTCTGGTGTCTTCTATGGTTGGTTTTTTGACTCCCCATCTATGCGACCAACTCTGCGAAGCCAGGGAAGGGTTACTTTGTTCATTCATCTATTTTGTTAGTCAGTCAGTCGACAAACACTCGAGTGCCTTCTATGTGCCGGGTGCTATGCTTGGTGCTGGGGATACCATAGTGAAAAACTGATGCAATCCCTGCAGGGAAAAGAAAGATGCAGTCCCAAAGAGGGCAGAGGTGGGGACTACAAAAGGGTAGGACTCTGAAGAAAGTTAGTCAAGGAGATGGCATGGGGCGGAAGTGTTCCCTCCCAGCCCAGCCACTTCATTGCAAAGAGTACAGCTGGGTCCCAGAGTACACCCCACAAAAGACTCCAGCCTCACTGCCCCTGACCTGTTGATCCTCAGGTCTGCAAACTGACAGCCCGGAGGCTTGGGTGGTGAGCCTCAGAGAAGGCAGGGATGAGGCCATGTGCACACAGAACAGGAGGACGTATTACTCAGCTGTTCCCTGAGCTGTTCCATACGGAGTTTCTCTGCCATCACCAACTCACAGCAGAGCCCTGAAGGCCCTGGAAAAGCCCCATGTACCTTATTACTTTAACCTACTTTTAATCAATCAAAAACCACACCCAAAGACACAGTTCCCAGCATGAGAAGCTGTAATGAGGCCAGCGGAGGTATCCTTGACAACTTCAACACAGCCAAGTGATGAGTGATCTATTGAGCCCGGAGGGGGTTGGCTAAGGGAGCAAGGAGCATGGGGAAATACAAATGGACTTCTTTTTTTTCTTTTTTCGGCCCGGGCTGGGTTTGAACCTACCACCTCCGGTGCCCTACCCTTTTGAGCCACAGGTGCTGCCCCCAAATGGGCTTTTTTTCCTTAGGTATGTTATGGCAGGGACAGAAATAGACTCCTTTTCTCAAGGTCATTGCACGTACTAACTTCCCCAAAGTTTCTGAAGTCCTACAACATTCCTGAAAAGGCAGCCCTTGCTCTGCCCTGAGCAAGCCTGGGAATGCCGGGGACTGGGACTGAGGCTGCTTCAAACCCCATGTGTTCTCGGAGTGCCCACCCAGACAGTCTGGGGAGGGATATGTACAGCCACAGAATCAGACAATGGTCCCCAACATTAGAAGTAAGCATGAGTATCCAGGTGAACCACAACCTTAGAAGCTGGGAGGCCAGGGGGAAGGAGGCAGGTACCCTCTCCACCTCCAATATTATGGTGACACCTTGACAAGGCCCTGGCAATGTGCTAAGGGACAGGTTGGCATGCCTTTGCAAGAGCCATACAAAGCTTGGCTGGATGAGCACATGGGTGGTGAGAGAGAACAAGTCAGAGTGATCCAGGTTCCTGCACAGACAATATGGTAGAGGGAGAAACGATGACACCATTAAGTGAGATGATGCATCAGGGCAAACCCCTGGGCAAGGGAGGTCCCTAACTAGAAAGGAAACCTTCAGCAATGCTTTATAGGAGCTGATCAAATTAGTGAGTCCTCCTGAAGCCAGGCTGCCTATGACAGCCAGGAAAATAGTGACAATGATAATACCATAATTGTGTCACATATTTTGAACACGTGCAGTCATCCTAACAGGTAGCACTTTACCTTGGATTCTCTCCCCTCCATTCTACCCTCCGGGCTGCGGAGGTGGAAAAGCTAACACATTTCACAGACTTTCAGACTCTTTTGCAGCGAAGGCTTGAGACGTGAACCAGGTGCCACCAATTGGGTGCAGTCACTCCAGATTTGGGGAGCAGATGTGAGGCGGAGACTGTCTTCCCCTCTCCTTTGGTTGTTCCTGTTGGCAAACAGGGTCTTTGCCGCTATTACCAGCCTTCATTGTGCAGCCTCTGGGTGGAACTGCCACAGCAGCGGTGTCTTGATTCTAGCGGACTAGGACCTGGATTCCGGCCACAAGAATGAGTCTCGTGCTCTTAATTCCAGCATCCAGGGGAAGGTGGAAGCAGAGAGCCCTACCCTGGAAGGCCAGTTCTGGATTTTCCTGAGAACTCTCTCCAGGGTCCATGAGGCACCCACTCCTTCAGCCCTTCCAGCCATTTGTAGCTCCTCACTCCCCATATCAAATCCCTCCTTATTCACATCACTAATTTTGTTTCTGTTTCCTGCATTGAATCCAGACAAAGATATAGATGCAGGTATAGGTGTGAGCCTGGCACTACTCTGTGAGCTTTGAATACCCTACCTCATTCAATCCCCAACCTTATAAGGTTAAGTCTGACCTTGGTCAAGTCACCTTGCCTCCATGTGGGGTTAATAACCCCCGACCCTGTGTGCCAGGCACTGTGCTCAGGCCTTTATATGCTTTATCTCCTCACAACAGACCTGCTATTAACATTAGCTCCTTTTTCGAAAGAGGACTGAGATGCTAAGTAACTCGCCCAAGGTCACACAGTCAGTAAGCCACAGAACTGGGTTCCAGCCCACTGCCAAGTACATCCGCAACCACAACATGCTGCATTAGGGGAACCACCTCCCAAAGGCTGTCATATGGGCACTGGGAGGCTACCGAAATGATAGTGTGATGATACAGAGGGGCACTCAGAGGGACCATCTAGTTAAAAGTGGGACATGAAGCTCTGCTTTGCTTAGCATTTTACACAGGATGAGAACATTCTCCTGGTTATATTAGAGAATGGAGGGGAGTAGCAGATGGAGATTATAGGCCAGAAGGGGATGACGGCCACTCACTTCTCAGCAACCGCATAGACAACTAAGCATGTCTGGTCATTTCAGTGCCCATGTCTGCAAGCTCTGGCCCAGTGGGTCAGACGGTGGAAGGGAAGAGAGTAAGATATACCTAGCTTTCAGGGATGCAGACCCTAACCCCTTGGGCCCCGCCCAAGTTCCCCCCAAAAGCCCAACCTCTTGCGAGGGGCCATGGTTTTGCTGTTAAGCCTTTGCTAATCCTTTTCCTCCCCCCAGAGATTTTTCCTTGGCTGCTTAGCCCCTGAGTGAAGTCACGTGTCTTTGTGCATAAGTTCAACAACTATAATTTGCAGGGAGTTAATTACCTTCATACTTTGATCTGTTGGATTTCATCTCTATGGTTACCAGTCGAGTATAAACAGTCATCACTTGTCTCCTTTACATAAAATATTCTTGAAAAATACCCCCAGGGCTTCAATCATGAAAATAGAATATACAGAATGTTCATAGAACCTTTTAAAAACGTCTATATGAAATTTCTCTTCACACAAAAATAAATTGGGTAATTATTGGCTATAAATAATAATGCAAGGGTTTTGCAGGCTTGTGTTTTCATTCTTAACCTCCAATTAAGGGCATTGGGTCTCCTAAGTAAGGCAGATCTGGTGAGGGTAACGGGTTGGCTGAGTGGCAGGTGAGGGTGTCTAGAAGACAGTGTCCAACACTTGATGGTGTTCACTCTGGGGGGGCCTGGCACTCACAAGGACCATTCAGATAGGCGACCCCTTAGTTATTGTGCTTGCTGATCATGCCTACTAGGGGCCTTGTACCGATGCCTGTGTGAGCAGATGCAACCTCTGTTGAATGAATGATGATAATGAAAGTTAATATGTGTCAAGTGTGTACCATGTGCCAGTCATGTCATGGGCTTTACAAGTATTTCTTCATGTGATCCTAACAATGTCACTATGAGATAGATATTATGTCCCATTTACAAATGAGAAAGGGGGACTCAGAGAGGTCACTCACCTAGAAGAGATAAAGCAGGACATATGCCCCAGCCCATCTCAACGCAAAGCATCTGCTTCCTCCACCCCCTCCTCTGCTGCCACTGCACAATAGTCCCAAAAACATGAATGTTATGTCTGCCCAGCAAACTCCCAAGTGTTCAGAATTACAGACATGACGGCTTATCTAACCCACCAAGAGGGAGCTCCCTGGATGGTAAGCCCATGACCCTGGTCAGTGGTGTCCACCTATTAGTAACTCTGTGTCCCTGGTGAGCCTGTCCATTGGTAGCCTTCCCATCCAGTGTGGACCCCTTAGCAGCTCTGACCTCTGGGAGCCCATGAGGTTGAACAGAGTCACCATGTCGCACACCCCAGGGGGCATACAATGGGAATGCTAATGCCCAGTGGACTCATGCAAGACTACATCCTTGCCCATAAAATTTTGTCTCCAAATGGAGCAGGTGACAGGGGTTGCATGGGGTGGAGCTGGGTGAGGGAGTGAGGAGTGTCACTAGAATAATACTGCCTCAGGATGGAGGGCTGCACCTATCTCCACCAGGGACTGTTTAAAAATGGTCCTAAGGCATAGCAGACCCATGAGCCTGAGGCCTAGTTCCCTGGAATGGGAGTTGGGAGGCTTCAACACCCTTCTGCTCTCTGCACCTAAGTTTCCTTATCTGTGAAATGATCATAATCATCACAATGCCTCTGCCTAATGGGAAGGCAAAGAGTCTTACTTAAGACCATGTGCAAATGTGCTCCTCACATAGCAAAGTGCAATGTGGGAGTTGATGCCAGGAGACAAGCTGAGGCTGGCCCAGCCTTTGTATCAGTCACTCCCTCTCACTGATCCCTCCAGCAGTGATGACATCCTTGGGGCCTACTGGTCTACTTTTGCTCTTCTCACTGGGAGCCAAATTGAGAATGAGCAATTGGATTTAGTTCCACCATGACACCCCACCCACCCTGCCACAAACCAGATCCCTCCCACAGGCCAGGCACCAGGGTAAGTGCTGTCAACACCAGCTCATATGATTGTCACAGGCTGGCTCCATTTTACAGATTAGGAAACTGAAATCAAAGAGGTTAAATGACTTGTCCAAAGTCACACACCTAGACAGGAAGACTGCTGTGTGGCTACAAAGCCCCAGATTTCCCCATGCTGTGCTGCCTCTTGCTGCCCTCCGGATTGTAATGGAATTTGGGGGACTGAATGTATTCGGTTTCAACAAACCTCTCGTTTTATCCAAGAATCCCCAACTGAAGCCACTTTCTCCCCCAGGGAAATTTAAATAAAGAGCCATTTTGCAACTAAACAGATGTCTATCCCAGAAACCACGAAAGCCTAAAAAAAGCTGAATTTTAAACTCAAGTCATAAATTAGAAATGAAGCCGTTGCGGCAAGCCCTCCAATTCTCCAACCACTAACGTCACAGGGTTTGGGAGTTTCTCTCTTGCTCTTTACTGAGCCTTGTGTTCCTCAGCTGTGGCCATCTCCCCAGGGGAGTGTCTATTCATTCTTTAATTATTTCATGGCCCCTACTATGTGTCAGACACTGTACCAGGCAAACAAAATGACTCAATCCCTGCGGTCACAAAGCACTTGATCCAGTCTAGCCAGTGGCCAGGGGGCTGGTCCTAGAAGCTACAAAGTCTTAACACCAACATTTGTCTGATTCCTAATTCCAGAAAGAATGCCAATGACCCCATTAATCCTTCCCACCATTTTCAGAATATGCATCTGCCATTTAGTTTGTTAATTTTTATAACTAAAGCTATCATCAGACTTCAAAGGCACATTGATTACATCTCTAAGAGCCAATACTCCTCAAAGCCCTGAATGTCAGGCTCCCACAGAAATGGGCCATTGCAGAGCTCTGGGCTTATCAGCCAGTCCCTCAAGACACCACCCTCCATCTTCCTTGTGGGGACTTCGGAACTTTGTCTAAGGTGCTGGCAACTGCAGATGCTGCTTAATCAACTGCAAATGCTATGTAATTAAACGGAATAACCTCTCCAGATTCCTATTCTGGTTGAATCTGCCAGAGGTTAAACACTAAATACCCACTGACTGTTGACCTGGGTCAGGACACATCAGTTGTGACTGAGGTTGACTCAGGGTTGCAGCACAGGGAACCAGCTGTAAGGGAGCCTTTCCAGGAACAAGCCACCAGGTTCTCGCAGCTGCCCAGCATCTCTCCCTGGGGATGGCTATGTGCTTAGGTCTTTGGATCCCAAGATAAGCAGCCCTGGCTTCTTCCCTCAGGAATGGAGGATGCTGAGGAGCACAGCAGCCATGATCAGAAAGGGAGGGACTGGTCAGCCGAGTGTGCAGGGGGCAGCAGAGCTGCAGGAGCTCTTGTTGCAACATAACCTTGAGAGCCCAGACACTGTGCCCTGAGCCCCTGATTGTTGAGGATTCAGAGAGCTGGGGAGCCCAGGCCCTGGTGAGGAGCTTCCCCTGGCTGATGCCACTCCAGGACCTTGGGTGGCAGCCCAGGGTGACCAATGATGTTCATATGTGTAACAGAATGTCTCTACCTGACTTCTTTTCCCCCCAAGCCCCACCCCCCACTGCACTCTTTCTCTCTCCAGGGCTGAGAGTTCTTCTGAAAAGGCATTAGTGCTTTGGGGGCTTTCAGAGTTTCTGGAAGCCCTTCCTGCTTCCCAGGGCCATCTCTAGGCCATTTCAGGACACAAGTACATTCTTTCCCACCCCTCTACACACACACACACACTGACTCCATCATTCCCAACTAGCCTTCCTCTTCTTCTCCCAAGAAGTCACACCCAGCAGCTTTCCTCTTCCATGAGACTTACCCTTCCATGCCCTATTCCCTCGGTCCTGCCCCCTGAACCCTTAGCACACCCTGTTCTGTGATGGTATGCACTTACCAGTGACACTTATTAAGGCCCATCTAGAGCTACGATGCCAGGGTATTGGTCTGATGAGTACTTTAACACATACCAAGGGTGTGAACATCTATCTAATAATGGACTGTCAGAGACAGGATAGAGGCAGGATGTTTAGAAGCAAAAGAGCACCCCCAGGGCAGTAGGCAGTGTCTGTCCCTGGACCTGGGCTTAGTCAGGCATCCCCACAAGGCTGGGCACTCAGTAAGTATGTGCGCATTCTAGCTATGTTCTCCTGCCACCATGCCGAGGGGAGCCATAGACATGCTTCTTATTCTGGATACTAGTCTTCAAGCCAGGATGCCAGCTCCATTCCTGCCCTGGCACTAAGGGACCTTCGGCAAGTCAGTGCCCTAGCTCAGCCTGGGTCTCCCACAGGCAGGGGTGGGTGGTTCTCAAGGGCCCTTCATGCCATCAGTCTCTGGCTCCAGGACCTCCCAGGCTCTGCCCTCACAGACCCTGAATAGTTTATTTGGGAAGAAGCCCAGGAAACAAGAGGGAGGGAGATGAAGGAGAAAAGGTCGTCATCAAGATCATGGGCTTAGGCAATGGGGACCCAACTTTGCCAGGGCTTCTGAAAGTGTGTAGGCACCTCCTAGAACTGGCCCTGGAAGGGCAGGGCTGGGGTATTCACCCCCCAGCTCCCACTCCCACTGCCTGGGTTCTGCCCCAGAGGTTTGCACTGGCACCTCTCACCCCTTCCACTTCTCCAGGATATGTTTTGAGTGATGGGATCTCTGTAAGCTGGAGAGAGAAAGCAGAGGATGCGTGGAGCTTTCAAGGTGAGTCAGAACTGTCCAAGGCAGCTGCCACTGAAATGAGAGGTGGGCACAGGAGGCTCCACAATGACAGCCACGGGCCTGTGCTCCTGCCTCCTGGTCCTTAGTCACACTCCATGCCTCGGAAGGACCATCCCAAGAACATCTAAGTGATGTGCCACACACTGTGCTAGGCATCAAGCAAATACCAGAGAACAAACTGCCCCAACCCCTGTGACCTGAGCAAGTCCCTCCTCTACTCTGGGCCTCAGTTCTTTATCCCCCAAAAGGTGGTCAGAACTCTTGCCCCCCAAGGGTGGCATGAAAACATCCTCAGGGACACCATGTGGCCCTCCATGCTTTGTGCTTGCACCTTCAAGGGGCTGGGGACACGCTTTCTACCAGAGACGTGCTGTCTGGTATTGGGATCCCAGGCACCCTGTGGGTAGGGGAAAGCTCTGGAGAGAAGGGCTCCTGCCTGCTGTGTGTCAGGCAGCACTGGGGGGCAGTGTGATGCTGTGGCCACAGAGGCCTGGGGTCAGGAGGAGGTGTGGCTCACAGGCTGGCCATGCCTGCATGCTGGCTGACTTTAGAAATGGGGCATATGCCTCACATCGAGCTGGGGCGAGGACTCAGACCAGTGTCGGTAAAGTGCCAGGCACACAAGAGCCCTCCGGTCAGTGCCCTCTGGGAGCTGCCCTGCCCGAGGGCCACAGCAGGTCTGGATCTGAGGTCCTGTGTAGCCAGGTTATTGTCTTCCCCTGAAGCCTGCCACCCCCCTCAAGGATGGGGAGCAGTGCAGCCTCCAGCCCAGGTGTTGAGTGGGGATGGGCCAGCAGCAGCCCTGGAAACGTTCAAGCTTTACAGTCCCTCAGCAGGTCTCTGTTCTCCTCCACTAGCTCAGCCCCAGCCCTCTGAGAAGCCCAGAGCTTAAGGGAACCAGGTGCCTTCAGTTAAAAAAAAAAAAATCTACAAATAAAGGGTGATTTTGCAAGGGGAGTGTGGTGCATTCTTGGGTGCTCCAAACACTTTTACAGAACCAGACACAGACCAAAAGCACTCAAGGGCCATGCAAAGCTCCCAGACCCTGCAGGCTGGCTGGAGCCCAGGGCTTGTGGGCACAGAGGTGTGGGAAAGGCCTTCCTCCTGCACCTTAGCCCCCTACAACTGCAACCCAGCAGCGCCTGCTCAGTGGGTTCTGCTCCACACTGAGGGGAGGAGACCGGGAGGTCCCGCTCACCAGGAGTCCATTTGCACAGGCTTTCCACATTAGAGGTCCTGTATGCACAAGGACAGCCTTGTCCTTGAAAGTGCTTCACCATGCCCTGGATGTGGGCAGGTATATGGGAACCCTGGGCGAGAACATCCCAAATCCCTACTCTCCAGGCACTCCCAGACATGTGGACCCTTTGTCTGTCTCTCACAAAAGCAAACCCAGGAACTTACAGTATCAGGAAAGCCAATAAACTGGATTAAAATGCATCTGTAAAATCTTCCATTTTTGCAAGACCACATGGGACATCCAAACTTCCCGGTGTGTGAGACCATGTCAACCATCAAACACACTGGCAATGGGCAGGCTTAGCAAACTCAGGGGCCCATAAATGTCAGTAGCCTTTACTGAAATATCAATTATCAAAATTTGGTTGTGGTGCCATCAGCATATTGACTTTTAGAAAATTAACCTGGAGCCCCTATAGGACTGGGCCCAGGTCTAGGTCAGGGTCCGGGCAGACCACGCCACAGCTCACTCTTCACTGCATGACAGGACATGGGGTTGAGTGAATGTGGGAGCAAGGCCCCTAGTGCATCCCGCACCACTGCCCATATCAATTAGAGAGACTTTCAGGGAACCCCAAATTTAAAACCACTGAGTTGGCAATTGTTCGTATTTCAGAAGGTCTGTATTCATCCCAAGGTCCTTGAAAGCACCCTAGGCATGTAAAGCGGTGATGACGCAGGGCTAGGAGGGCTGGTGAGATGACGTGTACCAAAGAAGGACACAGGGACTGTGCAGTATGGCGGGATGTGTGAGGGTCCCTGTGTGTGGGCACAGCCTGGACTTGTGGGAAAGTTGGAAGCTTCCATGGTGCCCTTTGTTCTCTTCAGTTCTGCTGAGCTGTTTTCAGAATGATGTAGCTTGTCTGGTTTTTCACTCATATTTTGCTTTTTTGGTTGTTTAAGCAATGAGAGTTGAAATGGCCTCAAACAGACCTAAGCACCAAATTTAATGTTCTAGTCAAATTGATTACAAGTCCCTGACACCAGAGGGCTCTCCCCAGAGCCCTCTTGTTGCCCGCACCCCCTGCTCGTTTCTTCCTTCCCATTAAACCGGCTACTCCAAGACCCACCCCACACCCCGTTCATTCTCCCTGTCAGGCTTCTCTCCATTGCTGTCCCTGTGGGTCACCTTCACTCATCCCTTCTCGACTTCTGCAATCTTCCTCATCCTTCAACATTAGTTTCAACTCCCTGCTTCAGGAAAGCCCTCCTGATCCACTTGCATGGGACTGCCCTGCGGCCACCCCCTGGAACCCCGGGCATTAGTCAGTAACTCATTTACAGTGTTCTCTCCAGCTGGCTGCCTCGGGCCCCTCTCCACCGCAGACCCCGCGCTCAGCAGCTGGCCCACAGCCCTGCAGCCCTGGCCCAGGGCCTGGTACAGAGCTCAGTGAGGCCGCAGCTTGATGTTTTCAGAGGACTTTGCCCATCACAATAAAAAAAGAAAAATCCCCTCTCCAAGGCCAAGGATGGCAACTTGGACAAGTATACTTTTTACCTCAATCCAAATGGATTTCCACGTGTTAATAGCTTTTTTCCGCTACAAGATAAATAAATTTAGTCTTTTTGTAATATCACAAATAAATTTTTAAGGAACTACCCCAAATGTTGTGTTTTCAACAATAAACTTGTAAAACTCTGTTATTCCACCCAAAGGAGCAGCAACCAGCAACTGTAACTCAGTGGGTGCTTTTACCAGTGACTGTTAAGAGTCAGGGGAACAAAGACCTGCAAGACTCGAAGGTTTGAATCTTTGGCCTCTGCCTTCTCCTTCCGTCCCTGGACCTCCCAGCCATGGTACTTGGGAGCAAACCCACCCTGCTTCCTACAGCCCGAGCCTCACGAATCAGGGTCTCCACCAATAGGCAGAGGAAGCACCCACCTTAGCAGGGGTCCTTTCTCAGCATCTCTGCGCCAAGCTCTCCTGCCCTCTCTCTCTCCAGCATCCACATCTGGTTTCCCTTCAGCACAAGTTTCACAACGGACAGATTTTGCACTTCGAGGATTTATGGTTCCTGCCGCCCCTCCTTGCTTTTGATATGATTCCATTATGTGCTTAAAATCTGGGCCGC
Organism: Galagoides demidoff; assembly: GCA_963574575.1. Taxonomy (NCBI): domain Eukaryota; kingdom Metazoa; phylum Chordata; class Mammalia; order Primates; family Galagidae; genus Galagoides; species Galagoides demidoff. The sequence goes on along the minus strand of CAUYQV010029343.1, from coordinate 4,442 downwards.
GCTCTTGGCTCCGGGGAGCTGTTTATGACAATTCTTTTATGGCCTTAAATCGCTCACTGTTAAGAATCTGGTCGTGTTTAGAAGCAACGACTAGTTGCAAAGACAGACAATTGCAACACATCTCAGACAGTTGCTTGAAAAGTTTTCTTCATAGAAGATTAATTAAGGCTGCCGTTTGCACGGCAGGTAAATCCTCTGAGCAACGCCTGTGACCCTGTTCTCCATTGGCCGCCCGAAACACTGATTTAAAAGCAAGTTAGTCACAACCCTCTCACCCCAAACCTAATCACTTCCTCCCTTCTGCTGTGCCAGAGACCCCACTGACAGAAGTGTTGCTAAAAATAAAAACACCAACATCACAAACACCTCCCTCTTGTTAACAAATGAAACGGAGAACTATTTTTCTTTCCCAATCTCTGAATTATATTTTTCAGGAGGCAAACAATTCCAGGAATAAGGAGACAAAGCATTTATCCCCTGACCTTTGGGCAAGGTCTTCCCTTGACCAGAGTGCTTCTTGCCTCCCAACCCCCTCTTTACCATCCCTACCTCACCCACTATCCAGAGAGGTCTTCCTATGAGGCAAAAACTAACCATGTAACTCTCCGGCTTGAAATTCTCCAAAGGATGCCAATCCTTTTCTCACCTGGATTTTCTCACAAATGCCTCAGCCACCCAAGACCTGCACACTTGGCGCTAATCTACATATACAGCTGTGCCATGATCCCTGGCCCACGTGCACAGTGCTTATTGGCATCCCGGAGTACCCCTGACCTTTCCATCCTGGAGCAGTTGCTTAAGCTGTTGCCCTTGACAGCATGAATACCTGCTTAGCTGTACAAGAGCTGTACAAGACAGTGTGCCTCACCCCCCTTTCCCCATCCTCTGCCCATAGCAGACACCAAGGGGCTCCAAGTCTGTTTGAGTCAGACTTCACTGCAGAAAGAAGGTAGCCCCAAACATCATCACTCCCCTCTGGTACTGAAGGCAAGATCTGGGTGAGAGTCGGAGTGTCCCCCCACAAACGCCCTCCTCCTGGGACTCCAGAGCCAGGCCACTTGCCCTTGAATCTCACCTCTGCCACTCGCTAGTTCTCTTGGGCAAGGAATGCAGCTTCTCCAAGCTTCAGCTTCCCCATCTGTAAAATGGAGATAACCTATTTCATGTGCTTGTTATAAGAATTAAATAAATTGGTTCAGTACCTGTAGCGCAGCGGTTATGGTGCCAGTCACATACACCGAGCCTGGCCGGTTTGAACCCAGCCTGGGCCAGTTAAAAAAAAAAAAACAACAACTGCAATAAAAAGTAGCCAGGTGTTGTGGTAGGTGCCTATAGTCTCAGCTACTTGGGTGGCTGAGGCAAGGGAATCACTTAAGCCCATGAATTGGAGGTTGCTGTGACGCCACAGCACTCTACCGAGGGCGACATAGCAAGACTGTCTCAAAAAAAAAAAAAAAAAGAATTAAATAAATTAACATTAGTGTAGCACTCAGTACAGTTCTGAGAACTACTAAGTGCTATATCAGATTTCATAAATATAAAGCAAAAGGCATTGGCCAAGCAAACCTCCAGATGGGGAGGGGGTGAGCCTTGGGAGGCCAGGTGATACAGAACGGGGCAGGGTGAGGCTGTGTGGGTGGGCTGGCGAACCATGCTGAGCGGAGGGAGACAGCGCTGAAGACAGGGTCTGAGCCCTCACCACCGGACTCTCCTGACCCCAAGGACCCCACCTGCTTCCTATAGTACTGGCCACATAGCACAGGATCTGCTCAGTGGAGAATAAGGTTGCCGGGGACAAATGTCTTTGTGGTAAAATGATTTTTGTTCTTCTGGGTAGATACCTAGTAATGGGATTACAGGGTCAAAAGGAAGGTCTACTTTTTGAGGATTCTCCATACTTCTCTCCAAAAGGGCTGTATTAGTTTACAATCTTGGAAAGTATCTTTTTTTTTTTTTTTTTGCAGTTTTTTGGCCAGGGCCAGGCTCGAACCCACCACCCCCAGTATATGGGGCTGGCGCCCTACTCCTTGAACCACAGACGCCACCCTCAGAAAGTATCTTTTAAATGAGGTTCACTGTTTCACCCCACCAAGGGAATGAAGTTTGTATCTCTTTCTTGTCATCCTTTATGTAGTAGTTGCTACTTCACATACTTGTAACCACAATATTTACACAAATTTGTAAATTTTTTTTCTACTTACTGCATAAGCACTTACACCATGGTATTCCACAGTCTGCAATCATGAGTCTTCATACCAACATATTTCACTTAGGTCTTTCAATGTGTACTTAATCCCCTATTGGCGAGCATTGAAGTTAACTCCTTTTTTTTTTTGGCTGTGGCTGGGTTTGAACCCACCACCTCCATATATGGGGCCAACACCCTACTCCTTTGAGACACAGACACTGCCCTTAACTCTATTTTTAACAAGGACTGTCTTTGCATGTGGTATTTCTCTGTTATCAGTTTTTTTTGTTTTGTTTTGTTTTGTTTTGTTTGAGACTGAGTCTCACTCTGCTGCCCAGGCTATAGTGTCATGGCATCACACTAGCTTACAGCAACCTCAAACCCCTGGGTTCAAGTGATCCTCCTGCCCCACCCTCCCCAGTAGCTGGGACTACTGGCACCCCACGATGACACCCAGCTAGTTTTTTTGTTTTTAATAGAGAAGGGTGCTCCGCACCTATACCACAGTGTTTACGGCACTAGCCACATACACTGAAGTTGGTGGGTTCGAACCCAGCACAGGCCAGGGCCAGCTAAAACAACAATGACAACTGCAACAAAAAATAGTCAGGCATTGTGGCGGGTGGCTGTGGTCCCAGCTACTTGGGAGGCTGAGGCAAGAGAATTGCTTAAGCCCAAGAGTTGGAGAGCTGTGATGCCACGGCACTCTACCAAGGGCAACATAGTGGGACTCTGTCTCCAAAAAAAAAAAAAAAAAATAGAGAAGGGATCTTGCTCTTGCTCTTACTTAGGCTGGACTCAGACTCTTGAGTTCAAGGGATTTTCCTGCCTTGACCTCCCAATGTGGAAGGATTACAGGTGTGAGTCACAATACCCAGCCCTTTACCAAACTTTTAAATAGATTTTTCTGAACTGATGAATGGGGTGAAATGGTTTACTTTAAGCACTCTTGATACCATACTACAAATATGATTCCCTCAAATCTTATACCAATTGATAGTCCCTTCAGCGATACTTAAGTGATCCTTCCTCACTTTACCGTTATCAGCTTGGGACATTATTATTCAAAATAAACGTTTCCTTAATGAGTAGGACCAAACCCAAGATGCCGTGAAACGGCAGCATTAATGTGCTTTTCTTTGATTGCTAAGGAAGATGCACATTCTGTTATGAATTGGTTAATAGCTGCTTTTCTTTATTTTGTCCCCTGAATTTTCCTTTGGTGTCTTTTGCTCATTTATATGTTAGGGCTTTCTTTGGAGGGGATCAGTGACCAAGAAAGTAGCTAAAAGAGAACCAGAAGAGGAAGCAGCTGGCTGCCCAGGGTTCCACGGGCTGGGAGTGACCAGCAAGTGGGTGGAGAAGAAGGAGCACTCACCAGGCTCGGATGCAGAGCCAGCAGCCACCAAGCCAATGGAAGCAGTATGGGGATGACCTGCTTCGTCCATGAGTGGTGACAGGGCCCGAGAGGTTGCAGGAGCCCGGGATCTTGCTCTGGCCTGAGCAACTCAGTACAGGACACAGAGACAGATGGCCTGGTCGACATTAAAGCACTGAATGCAACCAACCCCTGGTGTGCAATCAGCCCCACTTCTGGGCCTCAGTTTCCTCATGTGTACAGTGAGGGCTAGATAGAGACTCAGCACCTACCACTTCTAGATCCTAGAATTCCTGTCCTTTCAGGAAAGTAAAAGGGGCTCTCCTTCTGAGAAGGTCAGTCATGGAAAGAACTAAAGCAGGGGGAGGCACTGTTGTGTCTCCCAGCTCCCAGAGCCTGGACCAGTGTGCCCTCTTCTCAGCAGGCCAAGGAGGCAGTGACCAGACAGCTGTGGGATTTCCTGGAAAACCATACTCCTCATGTGCACCACATTCTCCTTCCAGCAACTTCTTTTATAAAACAAATGCCCCGGGGGAGGAACTGGCTTCTCTGGGAATGTGGCCTTGCCATGGCCAGCCATACCCACCCACTACAGGAACACACACACAGAGCCTCCTGGTCCACACGGCCTGGGGTCAGCAGTGTTCTCACACAGTCTGGGCTTTTGCCTAAAACATGTTTTTATAAATATGTATTCCACAGATATGGAATGAGCCCCTACTATGTGCCAACCACTGTTGTAGGCACTGGGGATGAGCAAGACAGAGAGAGACCCACAGACGCAAACAGATCACTCACAATGCACCCCCAAATACATGTGAAGCTAGTATGTGCCATGAGTACAGTGAATAGAGGGCAGCAGGGAGAGCATGGGTG
>CAUYQV010029341.1:0-44857 GCA_963574575.1 Galagoides demidoff | reverse complement strand
TTTCTTTCTTTTTTTTTTTTTGAGACGGAGCCTCAAGCTATCCCCCTGGGTAGAGTGCCATGGCATCACAGCTCACAGCAACCTCCAACTCCTGGGCTCAAGCGAGTCTCCTGCCTCAGCCTCCCAAGTAGCTGGGACCACAGGGACCCACCACACCACCAGGCTATTTTTTGGTTGCAGCCGTCATTGTTGTTTTTGGTGGGCCTGGGCTGGATTTGAACCTGCCACCTTAGGTGTATGTGGCTGGTGCCTTAACCACTTGAGCCACAGGCGCTGAGCCTGCCCTTTAAGCTTCTTCCTCTCAAATTTCCTAGTTTCTATGAATACAGCGCTTCCTTCAACTCACACCCAATGCTACTTCACAACCTGAAATTGGAGAGTTGTTAATTCCCTCTGTTTCATTCCAATATGCTGAATGGAAACCAAGATACCTTTTTTTTTCACTTTGTAGGTGTCCTGAGAAAACGAAATAACCCAACAAATTTCCTGGTCTGCTTGTTCCCTTAACCAATAAACAAATGAAACCTGTATTTTCTCTTATCCTGGAATAGTAAGCAAGAAGTCATTTGCAAAAACTTAGGTCCAATTAGGAGCAAACCACCTTTGGGTTATTAAGGTATATGTAATCTGTCCTAAAAGTCTATCATTTAAGGGGTAAACTGCCATGAAGGTAACAAGGAAAAGACAAATGTTTTAAGAACAACATGCATCAAACTGAATAATATATTAAAAATCATAACTCTGGCAAAAAGAGAGGGTGGGGACTTGGGGTTGCAGGTTTCAGAGATGTCTTATCTGTACCAAGAGGAAAGGGCCTGGCCATACCAGGCCTTATCTAGGAGTGGTTCTTAGTCGCAGGTAGTCAATATCCCACATAGTTGGCCAACAAAAACGTTGTTTCAGGTCATGGTCATGAAATACATTTAGTGGATCATGACCAGAATTTTTAAAAAGCATAAAATAAATTAGACAAAATCAGAACAGAATAGAAAATATCAGAGTATAGCGCAAGGAAGTCAAGCCTCGTGAAACTTTGGTTCGATTGTGTAAGTACCTGGGTGTGTGTGTGCATGATATGTTTGGTACACGTCCCAGTGTAAAATGTTATTTCCTACTGCAGGTCATGGTTAAAATATTTGAAAGCTACAGCTCTAGAGACGTCTGAATCCTGGCTTCAAATGACTTTCTTTTGTTTTCTAACAAAGTAAATTTATAAACAGAAGGAAAAGAAATTCTTCCAAATGTAAATAGTCCCCTCACAACTCTCTATAGAAGCTATCTCTAAGTTACTCTGAATTCAACTTTTTGTTTTCTGAAAAACATTTAGATTCAATCACTCCTGTTCTATGGAAGCCCAGTGCAAAGGGCGGAGTGGGCCAAGATCGTCTTTTCCCCTCCAGAGTGAGCTCTTATTCCTGGCAGGTGTCCCAGTATTTATACACGCTTTCTCTTTTCTTTTCATATTCCCATGAAAGAATGATAAATGCATTGAACAATACCATAATGATTAACAATATTCCGATATACCCCATTCCCAAAGATTATTTATATTGTAGCCAAATATTTAAACTCATGCCATATAAAAGAAATAAGAATTTTATGGCTGGGCACCTAGGGTGCCAGCCACATACACTGGATTTGGTGGGTTCAAACCCAGCCTGGGCCTGCCAAACAACAATGACAACTACAACCAAAAAATAGCTGGACGCTGTGGCAGGCGCCTGTAGTCCCAGCTACTTGGGAGGCTGAGGCAAGAGAATTGCTGAAGCCCAAGAGTTTGAGGTTGCTGTGAGCTGTGATGCCACAGCCCTCTACCAAGGGTGACATAATGAGACTCTGCCTCAAAAAAAAAAAAAAAAAAAGAATTTTAGAATTTAGTTGCAGGGGAAAGAAAAGAGGAAATTTGGTGAAAAAGTGTTTTTCCAGTACTCCTGAAGTCTTACTTGAGTCTAGCTCTGTTTACTTTATAAACTTTCCTTTTTTACATGCAAGTAAGCATTATTTCTTTCCTTATTGATTTATGAAATATATCTTTATTCTTTTCAGCTGTCTTGATCTTTAAAAAATAATTTTTCATAAAACTGTCTTATCATAAACTCCCAGGAAACATTTTGTCTCATTCAACTTTGTGGTTATCTTAGACTCAACTTACAGCCTGGTGAATTTCAGGTTTTTCATGAGTACTGATTACTGCTAATTATGATACAATTATACTACTCTATGGCATATGTACCAATGCTAAAGAGAATACAATGATTTTTTTCTGTAATATAAGATAGACTCAGACCTTTTCACAAAACAACAACAACTATTTACAGATAGCACAACTTTATTGAGCATGCAGCATGCAGTATATACCAGACTCCCGATACTAGATGCTCTATTTTCCTTGTAAAACCTCTTCAGTAAGTACTGATATGCCTCCCGCACTTCGCAACATATGCCATATATTCATTTTTACATATAAGAAAATTAAGACTCAGAGAGTCAGATAATCTGCCTATAAAAACACAATTATTAGGTGGTGAAGATATAATTCAAATCAAGCCCATTTGACTGAAAAGGCTATGCTTTCCTCACTTTTAGGTTATCTAACCTTTCAGTTGTTATCTAAAATTATCATTTTCATCTTCAGACTGCGTGATATGGCTCATGCTGGTAATCCTAGCACTCTGGGAGGCCGAGGCTAGAGGACAGCTTGAACTCAAAGAGTGTGAGATTAGCTTAAGCAAGATCGAGACTCTGTCTGTACTGAAAATAGAAAAATTACCCGAGAGTTGTGATGGTACCTAGAGTCTCAGCTACTTTGGAGGCTGAAGCAAGAGGATCACTTGAGCCCAAGAGGGAGCTCTGTTAAGGTTGCAGTGAGCCATGATGATGCCACTGCACTCTAGCGTGGGCAACAGAGTGGGACTGTCTCAAAAAAAAAAAAAAGAAAACAAAGAAAAAAAATTTATCTTCAAATACCTTACCTATTCTGTCAAGGACAGGGTTATGAAAGTCAGAACAGCAAAAAAGTATGGGTTTCTTATCTTTTCAATGAAAAATGTTCTGATTATCATAGAGGGGTCACAGATACTACATACTCAGAAAATATCATAGACACACAACACACTCAGGAAATATCTGGCCTGACCATGCTAACGCAATGCCTTCTGCTTGCCCTCTGCAGCCTGATTTATCCTTCAGCCACGTTTTTGATTTTTTTTTTTTTTTGAGACGGAGTCTCACTATGTCACCCCAGGTAGAAAGCCGTGGCGTCATAGCTCACAGCAACCTCAAACTCTTGGGCTTAAACGATTTTCTTGCCTCAGCTTCCCGAGTAGCTGGGACTACAGGTACCCGCCACAACACCCAGCTATTTTTTTGTTGCAGCTGTCATCGTGGTTTAACTGGCCCGGGCTGGGTTCAAACCCACTAGCCTGGGGGCATGTGGCCAGGGCCGGTAACCACGGTGCTATGGGTGCCGCCTTTCAGACTTTTAAGGTAGCAATAAAGGACTTGAAAATAAAGAGCTGGATATGTCAGCAGTGGGAACAGCATGCTGTTTGCATTTTATTAACTTACTTTGAGCTGCTCAGATCACTCTTTTCCAAGTACAAGCAGGATTAAATGAAGACCGATATAAAAGTTATTTCCCATTTGCATAACACTTCCATTGTCCACCTATGTAAACACGTTATTTTTAACAGTAACCCTTGAAATTAAAAGTCTGCTTTGTCTTTCTCTCAGAGATTTTAAAATCTCCTGTGCTAGTGGGAAGTCACAGATTATTTAGCGGCCACAATTTCCCCCAGGATAGCAAAAGGAAGGCATTGCTTCTGTAATAGAATATACTTAGAAATCAAATCCAAGATTGCCTTTTAAAACAGGAAAGAGAAGCCTGGCTACCAAATGTGGTCTGGTAGCCGCTCTTAAATCCCAAACTTCTAAATAACTTTCCCATATTAATTTAGTCTTCAGTTTGGGGAAATAGGATAATTATGTAGTTAAGCAAGATCCCTATACAAACAAGTACTGTGTTTACAATGTACCAATCCATTAAAATCAAATGACAGACAGATTATGTGAACTAAAAGCAGAGCCAAACAGACCAGCACCCACCACGTGACCGTTCCCATCCAATGACAGTAAACATCCTATTGGAATCCGCTCTGAAAACAAAGGCTTTACCTACCTAATGTCCAGGTAAACAGGTAGTAAGTACCTACTATTAACCCGTGGTACCACTTTTAAGAGTCTAAACACAACTCAAAGTTGGCATTTGTCCTTTGAGAGAAACCATTAAGATGACAGCATTATAATATAGCACTTTACTCAGTAATTAGAAAAACACAGTTATTAGGTGCCATTCCACATGGACTTAATTTTTTTTTTAGCCATAAACCATCTTAGTTAAAAGGAATAAAGACATTCTACTGTTGGGGAAAGAACCCTCCCAATTTTCTATATTTTATGTTAAATTAAGAGCCCCAGAGAGTTTCACTTGTAATGGTCTTGATAAAATACACTTCTACTCTGTAAATCACACAAAGAAGAAAAGGAAGGACAACTTTTTTTTTTTTTTTTTTTTTAGCACTAAGCATATATTAACTAGGAACACAGACAGGTCTCTTTTGAAAGGGGTATTATAAGTTGTAATAGCTGGTGGCATACCTTAAGTTCTCTGAAGAAGATACTACTCCTGGCCCACTCAACAATGGAGAAGAGGGTCTGATCTGCCATTTTGCACATAAGCCCAAACGTGCTCAGCTTTTCGTGCTTGCTTCGATTCGCCTGCTCTTGCTGCAAATAGGCCATAATTTTGGCCTGGACTTGAGGCTCATCTGGCTCACACTTCAAAAGTTCCAGGATCAGATGTGGGATGCTTGCTGGAGAGCTTGTCTGGTAACTATCCATATAGGAATAGCCCATTATTGACTCAGGCGAGCTGGTGTAGGGGTCTGGGTACTCAGACTTGATGGCCCGGCTAGGAAAGTGGCCATATGTTTGGTAACCTTGCAGGCTGCCATGAGGGGGCATTGTCATGCTAATAGGGGATGTTACAAAGGGACTTCTGTCATAGTCTGTAGGAGGCAAGGCAGCATGGTTCAGAGGTAGGCCTTTGGAGGCAGAATGGATGTTCTGAATGGCGGAGGAGATGGTCAGGTCGGAGGGCATAGCTTGGATCACCTGAGACATGGCTTCTAGCTTAAGTCCATTGGCTCGGATGAGGGCTTTTTTCTGCTGCTTCAGGGCTCTGTCTCTCTTGTACATTGGCCCAAACTTATTTCTTCCTCCACGCATTCGGTCAGCCCTTACCGCTGTTTGGGGGGAAAAGGGAAGGAAGAAGCTATAAATAAGGTGTAAATTAGCATTCTTTAGCTCTCCAGATCTTTAGAAATGTTGGATAGAAATCAAGCAGAAGTAGTTATATGTGTGGTTGTTTGCATTACAATGGCCTACAAAGGTTTCCAAAAAAAACCATGTCCTCTGTATTTGTGAATTCTTTCCAAGTGTATGTTCTCATCGAAAAAATATATATATATATTTTGGATATGTAGGGACATATTAACCTTTTCATAGACTGAAGAGATTTCATAATTTTTGCTAAACATAAGGGCATTTCACATTGTTAATAAAGAATGACAGTTTTCCTACCCCAAACTGCCCTGGGTATTTTTGGGGGGAAGATCAAATAATCATTTCTGCATTAAATTGCAGTATTTTCTCTTTGGACATATTCCTCCCTGAAAGCTACTTTAGCTAGTTTGTTGCAATTGCAAAAGGGTTGGATACATGCTCTTCTCCGGGAAATTGTTTTTCACCTGACTTGATGAACCAACATCAGAAAATTACCAGTTAGTATTTTTAACTTAAGTGGAGTTGGATGTAATTAAAATAAATTCATTTCAGAAGCTGTCAAGAGAGTCTTCTGCCACAGTGGCATATGGAATTTGGGGCCATAATAAGTCGGTTAGTAGTTCTCTAAGTCCATAAAGGCCAATGGCAATTAGACTGAAACCATAGACCTCTGACAGCTTATGACATACTGAAATTGCTGGAGGTTAAGTTTTTGAGCTTTTTATCTTAGGATTAGTGTAACATTAAAAATTTATTGTGAATTCTAGGTATCCAGAATAATGTACAAGATCATAAAGAGTTTTTCATCTGGATGATAATTTATTGAATATTCAGTCGTACCATCTCACTCTTAAGGGAGTTTGAATATATACCAAAAGTGACTTAGGTACAATAAGAAAGCATGATGTATTTTAAAATGCAACCTTTTTTCTTTTGTTGAAAAAAAAATCAAACAATCGTGCATGAAATCACAACATTTACTTATCTTCTGAGTCTCGTACTACAGTAACCACATACTGCAACATTTCACTATTTAAGACATACTAAAATGACTGGTGGTAAGGAAATGAATAACCATCGGTTATTTTCATTCTTGCTCTCTTTTAAAAAACAATACTGACTTAAAAAGCCCTCATAACCAAAGTGGCTACTTCTATTTGGAAGGAATCTGTTAGCAATTTCACGTATATGAATTTTTTTTTAGTATGATTCCATATAATAGAAAAGCTCCAAGTAAAAATAGCCTGTGCCTCATTGATCACATAAAATGGACTCTTGTATCCAGCACGATCAGTGATACGCATCTCTTGTTATTGCTTTATTTGCAGTAGATTTAACCCATGGAAATCCAGTAGGTTGGAGGTTGGAAAATAGCAACATACTATAATAGCCTGTGAAGTACAAATTATTTGCAGCAGTCACATATTAACCTTTACTGCCTGCCAATCTGGGCACTGTAGCATAGGTTCTGCTCTTGCAACAAAGTTTAGTGTGACCTTTGAGGAATCAACTCTCTTGTTCTTGTCAAACCACTGCTACCGGTTTAATAGTTCATTATTTTTCATGTTTCTTGCTTCTCAATCTTTTTATTTTGCAGATTCAGTCATTATCTTAAAAAAAAAAAAAAAAGGAACGTGCATTCCTACACTATCACAAAGAATGAGAAATTGTTTTTCACAATTAAAGGCTTTCACCCTTACTTAAGAATCATGACATTAATAGGAACGATTATTATCAGCACACCAATCATTATTAAGAAAACAGTGAAATCAAACTTTTATGAGAGAATCTCTATCTGTAGATAGAGATCTTTTACTTTAAAGGATATTTTATTTCTTATAGTTTTTGCAAATAATTTTTTTTTTAGTTGTGTTGTTTTAGTCTTGTTTTCACATAACCTGACCTTTTTGTGTCAAATGCATCTGCTCCCCAAACTGTAAAAAGGAGAAACAACTGCTATTTCATTTTTTTTTTCCCTAGTAGATGTTTAAATGAGACTCAGACTATTCTGCAGACAAAACATAAAAAAGATCTTACATTATTGTCCGCAGTGTTAAAAGACTGGAAAATAATGTTACCATGCTATGAGTACAATGTTGTCCTAAAGTCCATGTCCTTGGAGAGTTTTAATAAGCAGTGGTCTTTAGAAGAATCTTACCTTCTAGCTTCATTCCAACACTTAGACATTTCTGAAATCGACAGTAAGGACAACGTTTTCTCTGTGTTTTGTCAATTTGGCAGTTCTGGTTTTCTATACATGTGTACCTTTTATTATTTTGGACTGTTCGCTTAAAAAATCCCTATAAGACAGAGAAAAGAGTGAGACGTATTATAAATGGAACACCCGTCTCTTCCATTGTTTCATTTTAAGGAAATCACCAATTAATCTTTTCATCGCACCATTTGAAGCCCTTCTGAGGTTCTGCGTTTTATTTCACATTTCAACAAGAACAACCCTCCAAAGCAGTGCCAGGCCACAGTGGAGGTTTTTCTGGCATCAGAACAGTATTCCTGAAGAATTACGTCAAATCTTGGGGAGATCTGGCTAGGCAACCTTTCAGAAAAAAATACAATGTATATATTTTTTTTACAATGTACAAGGTCTCTTGACCAGGGATTAAAAATGAAAAATCTATTTTCCTAGTCACCTACACATGCCAGATAGAAGTATTCAAGAAGCAGTCTGATGTAGTTGGATGCAATTTCAGTGATAAACCATTGTAAAATGCCAGTGGAGAACTGAAGAGCAAACACTTCAGATCTTTTACAAATGTCAACACTGGACAGTTAAAAGCAAAAGGATTTAAAGGGTAAAGTGGGAAAATGCTCTTAATTCCACTGGAATACCTTCAAGTATGGGAACTGTTAAAAAGGAAAAAAAAGGTGAAACTAATGGAAAGGAAAAGCATGAATTGCAGAGAGCTGAACTGTAGCACACAGAGCATGTGTTTATATTTCACTCAAAAATAAAATGTGTAGCTTTATGACCTAAGAACAGCTTTACTATGATAATATTCATCTTTTTCCTACTGGCCACAAAGAGAAAAAAATCCTTGTTATAAAGAATGAAGGAATTTTCCTGGTAGTGGTTTCAGTAATTGTACTGAGTTTTCTACTTTAAAAAAATACTGAAAATGGTGGATACTGAATTTCCTGGGAATGATAAAAACAGGTCTGAGGTAAATTATTAAGGGATAATTGATATTATTGGTAACAATATGGTACATTTTACATATTAAAATCATTGTATTTTCAAAAGTCACGTGTGTTGTGAAAGTTACTATTAAAAACCAAAATCCAATTTCTTGGGTCTTTATGATAAAAATTTCACCAAAATCTTTAAAATTGTGTTGTTTTCAAAAAAAAAATCTTTAAAAATCCTTTTTGGAATGAAGTGGGATGGAATCACACAGTTGGGAATTTAGACTTGTATGTCTGTGGATAAAAAAAAAAAAACTTTAGACTGATAGTACAGAATACTCCGAAAGTAAAATGTATTTGGGAAATACTTTATCCTGTTCCCTCCCAAGACCAGCACGATGCCTTAAATATATATAAGTCAAGCAAAATCGATATTTAGGACTGTTAGAAATGGAAGTCTTTCTACAGTTACATCACTTTACGACAGTAAAATATTTTAAATCCATGGGACTGGCAAAGTTTTCTAAACAGCAGAAATATCCTTGCCTCTGAAACTAAATCAGACACATATTTCTAAGAATCATCTCCCTGGGACTAACTCTTTTCACTCTGACTTTCTCAGTTTTAATTGAGTCTAAAAAAGACAACCCAAATTTAGTTTTAAAAAAGTAACCCCAGGGCTTATTTTGGTTTTGAACGTTGTATTTTTCAGGTAGTAATACGTGAACAAACCTTGCAGCTCTCACAGGTGAGGAGCCCATAATGGTACCCAGACACTTTATCTCCACACACAGGACAAAGCTCTTCAAGATCTTCATCATAGGAGTAATTCACCATTTTAAATTGAGACACTGAAACAAGAGAAATGTGTGTATGTAATCTCCAATTAACGTCCTATGTAGGTTTTAATCCTCAAACAAAAAAGCATTTTGGTGATTGGTGGCCAAGTATCAGCAGGTAAAATACAAAATAAAAATAATTTTCGCTCAGGTCACACTTTTACCCAGTGAAAGCAAAACATCTTTTGGCATCAATAAGCATGCACTTCCTATTTTTAAATTTAAAAATAATTCCAACTTCTTTTGTGCAGATTTTAAACTGACCACTGTTGAGCACAAGTCTCATAACTCTGCAAAGTAACAAGTTAGAATGGAATCGTGAATGGCATAAAGTAAAAACTTAGGATTTCTTTTAAAAATCTCTGTAAAAAATTAAGGTTCAAAAACGTCACTTTTGTCTTACGGAGAGAAACAAACACACACATTCTTCCCTCACTCTTGAAGCAGTCTGCTCCAAGTGCACCTTGCTTTTAAGGATAGTAGCGCCAATTTGCAAACTCTCCAACAGAGAAACTGAAGCCCCAACAGCCGCCCCACTTTAACAGACTGCGGCTCCAGATCTGTTGGAATAATCGTAAAGTTCAGTTCCGCGTTCACGTACTTTTCTGTTCTGGACACTTTCATCTCCTCACGCTTGAAAATTGCCTGTGAAAATAAAAATAAGGAAAAAGGAGAGGACGCCGCCCGGACGGGAGGAAATAAAAAAGAGGAAAAGATACACAGGAGGGTTTGGTTACGTCGCAAAGTATTGAAGCCCTGTACTTCTCATGTTTCCGATCATCACTGCAAAATATAAACACCTGGAGATAACCCTGTTAAAGTTAAACAGAAATCAGGCCGCTGCCGACCGCGCGCGGCGAGGCTCACTGCCGGGATCTGGTAACCGCCTGGCCCCGGACGCAGCCCGGCCAAGCGTCTTCCCAGCTAAAGAGGTAAAGGCACAGGAAGGGCAGTGACCAGAAGACCCGGGAAGTACCTGATCAGGCCCTTCCCAGGGATTCCACATCTGCGCTGGGCGCAGGTGGGCGGGCACCGAGGGCGAGGACAGGTCTGCGCCGAGGCCACCGCCCGCGCTCCCCCAGGTGCTCTCGGGGACCCCTGCGCGCACTCGGCTCTCGTCCCGACTTCGGCCGCTCCACGGAGCACAAACAAGCACCGGAGTTTGTTTTAAGTTAATCAGTGGCATCTGCAGGGGGTGGAGCTGGGGGGGGATGGGAGAACCCACAGCGGGCAGAAGTTTCCTCTGATTTGTTTACCACAAAGGAAAGAGATATAGCCCCCACCCCATCGCCAAAGTACTCGGCCACTCTCTCACCACAGTGGCTTCATTTCCGATGACTTGTTCTTTCTAAAATAAAGTTCTTTTTTTTTTCTCGGCTTCAGAGGGCCTCGGGAAGTACCGTCGGGGGGTCACTTGCAACACTTAGCGGACAGAGGCTGAGCGCGTTCTCGCTAAGTTGAAGCGCCTCTTCCGGACACAGAGCCTAGGCTGCAGCTTACACCAGAGTGAGTTAGCCAGAGTTTGGGAGAATCCCGGGAAAAGAGGCTCCAGCCAAAGCAGTAGTCTACACTCCGTGAAAAGGAAATAAATGCTAGGCTTGGTCCTCCCAGCGGTGCCGGCGGGAATCCCAGACCTAAGAGAAACCGACTAGGGTTTTGGGAACCTGGGGGGTTGGGAAAGGCTGAGGGTTCAGAAGTTTTGTTTATAGCCCCTAGACGTTTATAGCTCTCCTAAAACTTTTGATTATTGTCTTGCATGTTTTAGGGACGGGGAAAAAAGAGTACTTTACCAAAGGTGATGTTTTCTACCTCTCCTTCCCCGGCAAAGTAAACTCAAACTTCACACCTAAGGTGCGCAGATAGGAAACCACTTAACAGGAAGACTCTGTGCCCACCTCGGGGATCCCACATGGCAAAGATCGAGGCATGGGGGTGGACACTTTCTCGGAAAATCCAAAGACAGAGCCAGAGTGGGGAGAAGGACGCTCCCCTGCGAGGCCCAGGCGTCTTTCAGAATTTCCCAGGTGTCCTGGTGCAGCTAAATCAAGCATTTGGAGAGCCACTAGAAGAGGGGACCGAGGACCTTGGAAAGCTAGGGCCTCAAAGAGCGGGCGCGGACAAGTTCTCCAGAAGTTAGTCCCGCGGTGCGCTGTCCCGGGACTTAGTAGCGATTCTCTTTCTGGGTTCTCCTAAGAGTTGGACTACCGACACAGGACAGGTTGGAACCAGAGCTAGCATGGAAATGAAATCCCTGTCCCCTGAGGTTCCGCTCAACCGGCAGGCCGCTAGTCCCATTAGAAGTCGTTCTCGCCACGATGCTTTCTAAGCAGGGGCAGAGATAGCGGCAGGCGGCTTCCGAGTCCCGGGCACCAGGGAAAGCTACTTCTCTGGTTGGAGACATTAGACAGTGTGCCAAGAAGGCCCCCCTCGAGCTTTTCAAAGAAAAGGTTAGGATGGCATTTCTCTTTCCTGCCCTTAAGTAAGCGCTAATTTTGGCCTCCCTTACTTCGTGACCGGCGTCTCCCTTAGCTTCCTTTCCCGAGTTCCTCAGAAATGCTGGGAGACGGAATGAAAAGCAGAAACTTTCCTTTAGGACCCAAGAATCGCGCCGGCCTCAAGCAACAGCCCCAAGGCTAGGCCCTCTGCGGAGCTGTCGGCCGAAGGCCCCGCCTGGCTTCCCGGCGCGGCTTCCTTTTGCGCCACTTCGCTGGAATTCCAGGTGCTGGGAAGAAACGCCTCTTGGGGCCAGCCCTGCTCCCCCAGCAGCCAGACCCACAAGACTGTCTCTGGGGCCTCAACCCTAGGGGACTTCCATAGCCCTACTTGGAGGCTTAAAGGACCTACAGTCCTACTTGAGGGCTTAAAAAGACCCCGGGGTCTCCAAGGGAGTAATCGACAGCACCAGCCGGACTCACGCCCCCCTCCCCCCGCAACCCTTTTCACCCTCGCGGTGGAGCAACGTCAAATCCACCAGCCAGAGCGCCCCGGGCGCGCCGCCTACTCCGCACCGCAGAGTGCACCAGCCCTGAACTCTGCTCTCAACACCTCCCCGGCCCTTTCAAGTTCGCGCAAGGGGATGGCAGGAAGCGTTCCGGGATCAGAGGCCCGCCGGCCCGCACATCCTGCACGCTGGAAGGGGCGAGGATGGAAGAGCACCGGTGACTTTTCCTAGCATTGTTCCCTCCCCGGCCCGGGGCAAATGTGATAAACTTCTGAAGTGCTTAATACAAGCCAGATCTAGAGTTGCTATTTTGCAATGTGGAGAAAATATAGCCGACAGGATTTGTTTATTTGTTAGCAATCAAGAGCTGGGGGGAAAAATGGGACTTCCATATTCCCAGCTCTGGGTTTTAAAAAGTGGCAAGAAGCTAACCGCTGCTCCCCCACCCCCCCACGCCGATTCATTCAACACTAGCCGCGCGGGGAATGGAGTCGGGGTAACTTTGGTTCTCCTCAGTTCTGCCAACAGTTTTGAAGTTGTTCAAATCCGACCCAGCTGCCAGTGTCCGCCTGGGCTTTGGGGGTGCCTACATGCCATTCTAATAACGCGACGCGACAAGCTCTCGGGTGTCACCTTGTCTTTCTGTGGTTGACTTTTCCAGGCAGGGTCTTCTCCCTCCACACAAGAAGTACAATACATAGCAATTCAATGACAGAGGACTTGGTCCAGCGTCTACTGAGACATTCCATTTCTTAGAATGATCTTGTTATTCTAAAGTACCTTTAGCCTGAAACTACTCCGCTCAGGTTGCCATAGAGCCCCAACCCGTTCTTTTCTTAATTAGAAGCGGCCAATTATACGACGCTTGGAAAAACCTCTGCCTTGCATTGTTCAAGAGTCATAAACTTTTATGTTTGCACCCAGGGAGGGGGCTTGCGCCCCGCGCCGTCTGGAAGGCTGGGGACGCGAGTGCCCAGCAGGGCCACTCCAGTGCCCGCGCTGGGCAGGAGGCTAAAGCCGGCAGAGCGAGCCCGGGGGTGGGTAAGCCGCGGGAGCCAGAGCGCCGCGCGGCGCCGCCTTACCTTGCATGTTTTCCGGCATCTGGCCCTGTTCCCCATGCGATCGAGCCAGTCCCAGGGCTTCCGTCTCCACTTTGGGCAGCATGACAAGGTGGCTGCGGGCGGGAATAAGGGGTCCGTGTGGGTCCGGAAGCCCAGCACCTGGACACGGGCGGCAAAGATTCAACTCCGGCGGAAAGGGGCGACCGAGGAGCCCGCTCACCACCCGCTCGCTGGAACGTGCCTCCGCCTCCTCCGGGCGGACAGGACCTCTGAGCCCTCTCCTGTCTCCCAGCTCCGGAGCCGCCTCCGAACTGCGAGGAAGAGGTCGGGACTACGAAATGAGGCGAAGAATGGCACCCGAGAGCCTTGGTTTGGCTCAGCGAGGGCTGTGGCGACCGCGGTTGTGAGGGCGCAATTGCCCGGGCGCGGATCGGTGAACCGCTGAGCTCCCGGCGGGCAGCGGAGGCGGCCGCGGGGCTGCTACTGCCACCGCGGCGGTGCCGCTGCCGCAGCTCCCGGACGGCTCTGGAGACTCCTTCTCCCCTCTCCACCCGCCCTCTGGCTCAGGATCGGCAGGGGTCTCTCTCGCTGTCTCTCTCTCGCCACACTTTTCTCTCTCCTCCTCTCTGGTCTCTTCGCCTCTCCGCCCCTTCCTCCTATCTCTTTCTGCCTCCCTCTCGCTCACTATCACAAGTGTGGAGTTGGGAAGGTGCAACCTCCCTCTCCTGCCTCGTCCACTCCTCCCGCGAGTCCTCGAGCAGCCCTTCCCAGCCCCGAGGGTGGCGGTGCTGGGAAGGAAAGGGGAAGACCAGGAGGGAAGGGGAGGTAAGTAGGGCCGGGGGTGGGGGAAGGCAGGGATGGAGGGTGAAGACAGAGAATGCGGACGCGGGTTCCGGACTCAGGTCGGACACTAGCCGCCAGCCAATGAGGACGAGGCTCCTGCTCCAGTCCCCCAGCCTGCCCCAACCTCTGCACCCGCCTTAACCCCCTCCCACCCCACCCTGGCCTGGGGCGGGTGGGATGTAAATGTAGCCAGGTCTTACGGCTAGTGAGAAGCGACCTCTGTCAGCGCGGCGGCGAAGGATAAGTCTGGGCAGCGATTTCTTGGAGCTGAGAGGAGACTACAGAATGGGGTGGGGGTGTGTGTGCTGTCGCCTGTATGTCTTGTGGGGAGATACAGGAGAGTTAAACACCCATTTAAGCAACCAAAAGAAGGAAAGGGATACTTGAATTCAGCTGACTATTTTTCTCAAATGCACTGTTGCCTATGGTCTAGGGTCTCCCGGCTTTCTTGCTCCAGGGCCCTTGGTGCGTGAAGAGGCGACACCGTGGGCCCCTGGCGCCCGGAAGAGACCGGGGGTCCGGGTTCATTGAGGAGCGGAACACGTCGCTGAGTTCACTTACTTGCTGGGAATTAGAGGAAAAGGCAGCTACTCCTATTTACCCACTCTCCAGTTCCTTCGTTACTTATAAACGAGTCTCAACTCATGCCCACGATTGTCTAGGCGACAGACTTCCCAGTTTTAGTGAACTGTGTTTTCATATAGAATATAAGGATCAGTCTGGTCCTTTCCTTTTTCACTCTGGTGTCTCTTTAGTGGGACAGATCCACATGAGGCCCCAAGACCCAGCATTTTAAAAAAAAGTTTTAAAGAACCATCTGTTATGCAAGCTCTTCGACCACCAGCCCAGCCACATCTTCAAAGTTTTCAAATCTCATCCCAAGAAGATGAAAAACATTCTTTCCAGCCTCTTGACTGCATGTGAAAAGCCTCATATCCAGCGTCTGCAGTACAACTGAGTAATTATCAGAGTCCACCCACAAGGGGGTGAATTTGAATCTCAAAAGATCTGAATTTATTCTATCTGAATGGCCTAGAGATCACACATTCCAACTGCCTAGTCCAGTGTCTGGTGAACTGAAAATTATTCCAATCTTTGTAACACACAATTTACACAAAATGGGTTGTTCAGCACCCACCCACACCTGGCAATTCAGATACTACTTACTCTGAACCAGTGATTCTCAACCTGTGGGTCACAGCATTAGGAAGGTTGAGAACCGTTGCTCTAAACTGATTTGTTATCATGCTTTTCAATATATATCCAGAATCAAAGTTACTGAGATTTCAGATTTAGGAGCATCTTCAGGTTTCATGGAAACATGTAAAGTTAGGGAGGCTAGTCAATTAGTTTGTGTGGGAAAGGGAGCTGAAATTGTCAAAATTACGTGGCCTTGAAGCTCAGATTCTCATGATGGTATACATTTGCAGTATTACTAGTTGTTTTTAAATATCATGAATTAGGAATATACATTTTTGCATAGTTCAGAAAGGGAGTCAGTCCCAGAGCTCTTCACAGTGCCTGCTTTGCTGCTTATGAGTTCAAGCAAACTTTGAAAATCAGTTTATTTCAAAGCCACCACAATTCAAAGAGCTTATGGGAGCACTTATGTAGCCTTCCTAGACACCAGCATAGCAAGGATGCAGGACTCCACTCTTGGTCCAGAGGGAGCTTCCAAGCCCCAGTGTGGTGGTGGCTTTACCACCTCTTCTTAGTGGAGCAGAAAGAGGTTAGGAGAGCTGCAGGAAGTTGAAAGGTCTGACAGGACTCTGCAATTATAGTGTGACAAGTAGCCCTGCCTTGACTTGAGGCTGAGGCCAAAGCTGACCTAGGGAGGCAACTTTGTGAGCTTGCTCACAACTCCAGCTATAAGACCAGAGGGACTTGCTTAGGCCACACTATTAACTTCTCTATCCACACTAGTCTGTGCTTCCACCATATCCCCCCAAACCGACAGTGATGGTGGCAAAAGTCCAGCTGGCATCCATTTATCTCCCTTCAGGTAGACTTTCCAAGAAAGAAAAGTTCTCACAAAGTGGGAGGGGTGGGGTGGGGGGAATAATGGCTCTGGATGAGGTTTTAAAAATCTATAAAGTCCCATGGATGAATTTATATCACAGAGGAAAGGGACAGGGCTCTCTGTCCTGCTTTTATGGTGTAGTTCAGGCCAACACCTCAGCTTAGTTAGCAGCAATCCAGAGTGGGACTGAAAGATCAGGAAGTCTCAAGCAGAGAGACCCTGCCTTTCCTAAGAACCAAAGATCTCCAAAGCCCAGGACTCCCTAGGATGGGCTCTATTCCAGATCCTCTAGACAGACGGGGAAGTCCCGCCTGCAGAGGAGGAGATGTGGAATCCTCTACTGGTTCCTAGGAACTCAAGGTTCTTAGGATTGCTCTACAAAGGGTTTAAGGGGGATGCCAGATTCAGAGCCAGGGACAACTGTAATCAGGCTTGGATACACTAGGCTCATTACTGCCTTCCAAGTGCACCGCTGCTCAGCCCTCGGAACCATCTTGGTTATGACATTTATTCTGTTCCTTGGTCCTACAATTCCATTGGACAGGGGCCTCCACTGAAGGGGTGAGCTTGGGTTGGTCTGGGCGGCCCGGGAACCCCCTCTCCAGTGGAATTCTAGAGGAGAAGGAATCCAGCCAAGCTCACAGTGTCTAAAGATAGATACCTGGAGATGGTTCCAGGTTCTTAAGGCCAAAATGTGAGGAGAGCCAAGTAACGGTGGGACGGGAAGGCAGCGATGGAAGTAGGTGAACAGTGCCTGTGTGGTCTAAATGCTGATGCTCGCGGTGGTCTAGACTGACCCACAAATATGCCAACTGCAGTCAAGCAGATACATCTCATCGCCGCTGGGGACATCTCACCAATCCCCACTCTCTTAGTGGAAGCACACTTAGGAATCCACTTCTGCCTTACAGCCAGTGGGAAATTTAACTGGTGGCAGAGATCGGAGACCAGAATCTGAGACCTGGGAGGCTGGGGATAGAGGGTTGGGGTGAGGAGGACAGCTGTGACTTTAGCCACCGGGAGCATTTGCATTTTTTTTTTTTAGCTCTCCTCCTGCCAACTTCTGGCAAACTTCTTTCCTTTCCTCCCACCTTCCCTACTCTGCCTCCTTTCCAACAGGACTGGTCTCCAGGGCTCGCCCTTCCCGCTTCTGACTTAAAGTGTTGATTGACGGTTGCAATTACAAAGGATGATGGCTCGGGGAGGCTCCCGCAGCCTTGATGAGCCCGGGAAGCTCTATCCTAGCGTATTTTATCCACGCTCGGCGTTACGGGGCTGCGCGCGCCCCATTCACCCAGCCGGCTGCAACGGAGGTGATCTCGCACTCCCCACCCGCGAGGATGCAATGCCAGCCCTTCTCGCCGCCTCCACCTTTCCGGAGTCCGCGCCGCGTTTCGGAGCGCGCGCCGAGAGCAGCCAGCCCTTGACCTGACCTGAGCAGTGTCGGTCGACCCGGACCGCTTGACCCGTGAGGGCTGCAGAAGGATAAAATGTCAAGATTTTCAGGGGCGGTTCAAGTTTCCCGGGCTCGGCAAACCCAGGATGGCAGACACTCCTTTCTGTCTCGCGCGCGGGGGTAGAAACCTACGGTGATCCATCTAAACTCTCACGGAACTTGCAAACCTTCGTCCTGGGAAACAACTTCTCACATCCCCTCCATTCCCACACTTTGGTGTTTGTAATCCAGTACAATTTTCTTGTTCCCGTGTATCTACTTTTTTGCCCCGGAAAGATACCTAGATTTTGTTTCAGATCTCCACGGTGAGGCTGGGACAGCCCTAGGGAGATGAGAAGCAAATCTATCAGCCTACTGAACCTCGGGCTCTGCCTAAATTTTCTACCCCTCCCACCCTAAAAGCCTATCAGAAACTGCTTTTGCCTTTCTCTGAAAATTAACTTTAGCGGAAAACTTTCTGTTCTTGGCCTGGGGGAGGGGGGGAAGGCTATCCGTCCCCGCCCCCAGGCTCCACCTGCCCTCACCTTGAGCGCTTCGTTTTAAAAAGAGATGGGTTAAGTTTCAGAGCAGCCATGTGAACTAACTACCAAAGAGCTTCGTGTTGCCTGAAACTTTGAAAAACAGACCTCAGTAGGTGAGAGGTAGTGCCTTGTTAAAAAAAAAAATCCCTTTCTGTTGTATGTGTAAATAACTAAAAACTTCGTGGACAACAGCCTCTACAGGAGGAATAACTGATGCCAATCCAGACATTCGCCTGGTCGTAGGGCGATCCCGCAGATGGAAATTGATTCACAGTCACCATGAAGGTGTCTCCAGGTGTCACGGTCCGGTCTTCCTCGGGGAGAAAAATGAAGGCTGACGCAATTAACTGGGTAATATATACCCCGCCCCAGACAAGAAAAGGAGGGGTTTGTGGAGAGTTTGGCCTGGATTTTCAGAACCTGCTGCTCTTTGTATAGAAAGATTTCACTGAAGAACTTTTTTACTTCATTGTCTTTGGGGCATGTTGCCCAGGGGTCCAGGCACGCTCCGCCTAGGTACAGTTGAACGCCCATGGAGGTGAACCAGGAGATGCGGTCTTGAGAAGGGACAGGCTTGGGCAAAATAAACCTCGGGCTGGTGGTCCATTCTAATCTATCTCTTTCTCTCTGTAATTGAAATGGAAATTTGACCCAGGTCCAGCTCAAAACTGAGATTCCATCCCCTGGAATCTCTGCACCCGCCGTCCAGCCACGGGATCAACCTGAAGTTCGCGAGGAACATCCTGGCCCAGGCCACGAAGCGCTTATGAAATCAGCTTGAAATCCCGCACCCTAACCCCCCTCACCGCGCCTGAGCACTAGACTAGTCTAGGCTACCATTCAACTGTATCCGGCCATACTGGAAACTTCTGGATGGAAGAAAGGAGTAAGAAGCGGGTAGCATCCACATAGCTTCCTAATTCCTCGGCTTTTGCAGCGCTGGTAGACCTGGATCCATCGCAGACGCATCTTTCAGGAAAGCCCCTGAGCTGCGGGATTTCTGGTTAAGATCAAAGAGCGTCAGGCAGCGCAGAAATGTGGGCGTCCAGCAATTTGGGTCGCTCTTGGTCAGCAAAGAAAATAAGGGCTTAGAAAGGCGGGCGTTAGAGTGGTGTAATTACCCTCGGGGACTTGGCGCGGAACTAGGGAAAGTGTTAGGGTCCCGGCTGTCATAGAGGCTGCGCAGTTCAAAGGTCATCGGCTTCTTCAATCTGAAGACAGCTTTTACTATTATAAAGAGATGGTGGTCAGAGTGCGGCAAGAGTTGGGACAAATTTGTTCGCTTTCCTCCAGAGTTTCTGGTGTGGAAACTAGGAGGCTAATTCTAGGACCAAGTAGCAGATTCGGACCGATTTTCTTTGCAATCCTCTGGAGACCACTGGAGCGGGCGGAGCTTATTGAGAGGGGGCGTGGGAACGCGAGCAGTTGTCCGGACCAGAGTAGGGAATCCAGCTCTTACAGTACGCGGAGCTGGGGACCAACATATCTCACCGCAGGAGACCCAGCTGGATTTGTCAAAAGTTTACTTTTTCTTCTCTATTTTTAAAGGCTCCTAAATCGTCTCTTTCCCTATCCCCTCCTCCCATGGGACAACACTATGTTTGTTTCTGCTGTGTAATTTAGAGTGATTGCCCTGCTGTTCTTACACTCTGACTCTCTATAACAAGTAAGTGCTTCTGAGCCAGGGAAAGAGATAGGGTCCAGGAGATCACAGAGGTTACCACGCAATTCAAAGCTACTTCTCACTGGCGGTAATCCTGTGAGTTGCCAATGTACACCAGACATCCACAAGCTGAACTATACCCAAACTCCAGAGGTCTTTCCAGCAAATTCCAGAACAAGAGACCAGAGACCTGCCAACTCAACCATGCTCTGACCTCAATCCTCTCCGCGGATGCTGTCTCTCTTCTGCCTTCATAGGTCCCCTCCCCTTTCCCATCCTTCGGAATTCCACAGGGATCTAAATCTGATCTCCTCTGTGGAAGGAAAGGAAGATAAAGAGAATTTACAGGTGTCTTTCTTAAGCTTACAATGTCTTTTGGAAGAAAGTCTGAGTAGACCAACATTATTTTCAGTCATAATTCCTTTATAGCAACAAGAATAATTAGTTACTACCTGCAGGAAAGAGCATGGATTTCATAATCATACTTCTGGGGTTCCATTTACAGCTCTGTTTTCTGAGAAGCTGAGTGATCTTGAGTAAATCACTTGATTTTTACTGATTCCATTTTTTAATAAGTAAAATTGGGTTGACAAAGGAAACTTCCTAGTTACATAAGAGAGGGCCAGGAAAGCAGCATTCTGTGCTATTAATAAGTATCAGTTCTCTTTTGTCTTTCTTAATCCCTAACTTCACCCAAACTCCTCATTCCATAAGGAAAATAACTAAGAGATCAGTCACCATCCTAGGACCATTAAAAATAGAACCTTCCAGTGGGAGACACTTGCTGGCCACTTGATTACCTTATAGGGCTTGACACAGTCTTCGGTGACAATTACATTATCCTCAGATAAAACTGCTCGCACAAGTGCTCATGGTCATCTGTGTTCAGTTTATTGGAGTAAACTCCAATTATCTTTTCTTATCAATCATACAAAAGCACGTGTAACAGATGTTCCCACAAAACAGGTAAAATTGGCCTCTAAAAAAGAAGTAACTTTTATCAATTTGGTTAATTTCAATCCAGTGGTATTCTCAGGCTTCCTCTCCCAAGTTCAATGTATTTATTTCAACTCCTTCCCAGGGCCTTCCCAAATCACAATCCCCCTAAACTCCTCAAGTTCTTTGAAGTCAACTGGATTTCTCAAAGAAATAATAGTTCTACTGAGGTGAAGAGTAAGGAAGAAGTCACGGAAGTAGCTCTATACTGATAGGATCTAGAACTGGGGAGTGAGGTGTCTGGTCCTGCTGAGAGTATTCTGGAGATGTTTGTGGGGAGGCTGAACCTCTGAGTCTGTCCTTCTCTAGCTCAGTTCACATTCAAGGCTGGATCCAAGATCACCCTAGACATTGTGTCTGGTGGAAGGGTCCAGTAAAGGAGAAAAGCATTTCTATGCTTCTCTGTTCTCTCTTTCTCCACACATTTTCCCTGGTTTATTAAAAGAGGTGTTAATAACACCTGTGGACCCATGCTGGGAAAGAGGAATCTGGGAAGCACCGTTTTGGAGATGGGCTGAGATAGTGAGGGATGGAGGCTCCTGAGTTTAACTTCCTAGAGGAAACTGACAAACTGGCAGCCTAAGCCCTGAGCCCCACCTGCAAGAATCCAACAAAGGCTTGAGTGATTGCAAGAATCAGAATATGGGCTTGAGTGACTGGCATTCTGGCACTCTGGTATTTCCTTCCTTCCTTCCTTCTTTCTTTCTCACAAAGTCTCTGTTGCATACAGCAACCCCAAACCTCAAGTTAAAGACTCCTCTTCCCTCAACCTCCCCAGTAGCTGGGATTATAGGTACCTGTCACAGTGCCTGGATATTTTTTCTACTTTTAGTAGAAACAAGGTCTCCCTCTTGCTCAGGCTGATCTTCAACTCCTGGCCTCAAGTAAGCCTCCTCCCTAAGCCTCCTAGAGTGCTAGGATGATAGGATGGAGCTGGAACCCAGCCAGAATGACTGCCATTCTAAACTGCATTGAAAGTAACTCTGACATACTTTAGAGGTTAGGGTGACATAACGGCTATCATGCTCTCTACTGAACAAAGTCAGAACTTTCAGAGATCCTTATGGGCACACAGCTTGCTGGAGGTTTATCACTGAAATCAAATCAGACTCCAAGAGTGTTCAGGGGACCAGATAGCAAACCTTATATTACAGACTCAATCAATAGTCTTTGCATTGTGCTTTATGCACCCCTAAATATGCAGGGGTGATTTCTCATACATAATGTGCAATATGATATTGGATGTGCGTATGATGTTGTGTAAATGTACTTAATTTGAAAAAATTATGTAAATTTAATACAAATCAAAGATGTTGGGCACATTGTTGGGAGGTGAAGAAGATGTCAGTAAGTACTTGTTTTACAAAAGACATGAAATCCCCATCTTTATGGCTGACAAGTATTCCGTGGTATACATATATCACAGTTTATTAATCCATTAATGTGTGAAGGGTACCTGGGTTACTTCCACATCTTTGCAATTGAGAATTGTGCTGCTAGAAACACCCAGGTACTAATGTCCTTATGATAAAATGACTTTTTCTTTTCTTTGGGGCAGATACCTAGTAATAGGGTTGCAGGATCAAATGGTAGGTCCAAATGTGCCCACATTTGCTACTTTTATCTTAGTTCTACTTTTCTGGAAGAACACAGACATCTATACATAATTTCCATGTAACCACCAGTGTGCCTAGAAGAAAATGCCATGCCCATTTAAGACCCATGGAGAAAGCTTTTTAGATAAAAAGAGGCACATTTCCCAATACAACACAAATAAATTAAATGTGGAGATAGAAACCCTGACTGTTGTCTACATACACGGGGCTCAGGTTTGTGGAGCACTCCCCATCCCTCAATTCAACTTGCAATTTGCCATCTGAAAGCCACCCAGAGACCTCACACACTCTGCTGGGTTCTTCTCAGTAGGCCTTGCCTAGGACAATCAGAAAGACCCATTCAAAGGGCAGCTTTCCTTCAGGAATGCAGTTGGCCCCTTCAGTCCAACGATTCAGTCTGAAGTCTCCACACTGCCCGATCCTCTCCCTCAGTCCTTTGCATGCCTTGGTCAGCCAAAACTTCTGGGAATGACCCTCAGCACCCCTTAGAGACTATGCGTTGAACAGACCAGCTCTCTAGCAGCCTCCTCCGGGTTACTAAGATGTAGGTGCGGACATCTCACCGACTACCTGTGGGGCTGCAAAATACCAGAAGACGGAGCGGCGTGCCTAGCCTGGGAAGTGGGGGGTGGCTGCTAACAAGCTCCAGAAAGATAATCTCTTTTGCCTGAAAATGGGCTGGACTTTCGTCACCCCAAATGATGACAGGTGGGCGCCTCTTTTTTTTTTTTTTTTTTTTGAGGAATAATACCTCTGCAGCCCCGCGGGGCAACTGCAACAGTCCTGCGCCTCCTGGCTCTCAGCCAAGGGGCGATCCCAGACCGAGGGTGTTCTCCTTGCAGGCTGGGGAAGGACTCGCCTCTGTCCCAGCATAGCCCTGCGATGTGAGTGCGGGTACGGTAGGCGAAATTACACTTCTTCCGCAGTAGCAGATAGAAGCCTCTTACCTCTCTACGTTACCCTCTTTGATTCACCCCGGGAGTCCAAGAGACTCCGCGGGGCATCGGCGTGTGTGGTCCCCGGCCCCAGCTGTGCCCTTTATTTTAACCAGTGCTGGGAGGGGTGCGCGCCGCTGGAGCCCAGGGTCGCTCGGCGCGGGCGTGAGCCTCCGAGCGCACTCCAACCCGGGCGCGCGCGCTCCGCGTCTCCGAGGGGAGCGCGCCCCCGTGCCGAGCCCCGCGCGCCGAGCCCCAGCTCCGCGGAGCGCGGGCGCTGCCCGGAAAGACGCCTCACCTCTGCGCACCGCCGCGGTTTTGCCCATCATCGAAAAAGATTTGCAATCGTTTTGTGCGTCTGTCCCAGCTTCTTTCTTGTGCCCGCATTTGCTTCGTAATCTGCAGAGCAATTGATTGTCTGTTGCACTCTGCTTGCTTTCCCCGTGTTTTCTTTTTCGTAAGTACAGAACATTTTTTGGTAAACATTTCCTCAAGTGATATACTTTAGGGTGTAGTAGGCCCATAAAAAAAGCAATCACTGCGTTCTGTGGAGTCAGCTGACTACCGAGGGGGAGAGAGGGGAAGCACAAGCCTTCATTTTCCTTCTTGTTACAATGGAGCTGGAACTCAGAGCTCATGACAGGCCCTTAAAAATTCAGAGGGCAATTCCGGTCCTAAAGCTTAGAAACTACTACCAGAAAAGCCACAGGTCCTTCAAAAACTAAGGCAAAGAGGGTGATTTCTAACAGATTTCTATCACTGAGAATCAGTTCTCTTTATTCATTTACTTTGGGGATTAATCGGATATAGTCCTGGTGCAAAATCACCAAGTTTGTAACTCTCCATTTTAAAAAATAAAAACAGCTTTATTTGCTTATGTCAGTTTGTAAAAAACGAGACACTCTCATTATTTTGAAAAACGGTACCTCTTGGCCTCTAAACCTTAACTGATAATTTTTTTGACATGACTTTCATTTGCCAAATAGAATAAAAACATTTCTAGAATATCTGCAGTGAAAGACAAAACATACGGTTGTGTGTCGAAATGTCACATCAATGATTGTTCAATATGATTAAGTTGTTTCAAACTGTTCACATTTTTTGCTTATTATTTGATTAAAAATATCAGGAAATGCTATGCATAAAGTTCAATATATTATGAATTATAATTTCTGGCTGTTTAGGCTAATAGAATGACATCCCCAAACATCGGATATAATGAATAATATTCACAATGTGAAAATATCTATTTGCTTTCTTTGAACTGCAAGAAAGGTAAATGGGAAATATAGACATGGGCAGTGACTTAAAATACAAAATCTGTCATTGAGATTAAGTTACACATATTGATGGAGTAGTAGAATAATAAATAGATAATAAACAGAGCAGCTTCTACTTACCAATGGGTGTAACTCCATGCTTTAAAGATTCTTGTAAATCTCCAGTATCTGAATTAGAAGACATTCTTAGTGAAATTATAGGCAGTCCTTTGGTTTAAGGCAGAAATCATTGAGCATAAGAAAAAGTGTAGTGTCGCTTGTCAAATTTGCTTGGGAAGGACACATCAGATGACAGTAAACTCTTAGTGAAAGTTAAGAAAAAGCAAAAAAAAAAAAAAAAGAAAAAGTAGAATTCAGAAAGTTACAAGCAAGTCTTTCCCTGGACTCTGTACTTTTTCCAGCATTAGTGACCTGCTGTAAACCATGTATCCAGTTTCATGATGGTTTCTAATCAGAAGAATGGAAACTTTTGATAGGCTTTGACGGATCACATGACTCTGTGCAGGTTGATAAGAGGACCCTGTTATAAAGTGACAGCAAAAGAGATAAGAACTCTTGGCAGATAATGGCTAAGAAATGATTAACTTAGAAGTGGAGAGGTGCTATGCGGCACAGAGAGTGGAAAGTTGTAAAACTGAGGGGTCAGAAGATCATGCTTAGTGGGTAAAACTCCAAACCAGCTTAAATCCACTACTAAACTTAGGCTTGTGACATACCCCCTTGATGTCATCTCCTCTTTGCATAGAAGAGGGCAGACATAACTCTGCTGACCTCTGTAAATACAGTTGAGATGATAACATTGGCAGACATTAATTCTTTAAGTGATGACTGCAAATGCAATTGACACTTTGAAACACTAGCAGATAGCATTTCCAAGCTTATGGACATTTATTTATTCATGGTTTGGCCAGCTAACTTTTTTATCATACCTATTCATTAGATGAGGAGTTAACCTTAGTTTGTTTGTCCATTGGTCACTTGGTTAAAAGGGCAACCTATCTCTTTATCCTAATAAAGTAAAGCTTATACTTTGAGATTAAGCTGGCATAATGATCAAAGTGAAATACGTTTTTCATAATTTCAAAGTTTTATTCTTTGCTTGGATCCACAGATAAAATCTTTACCATGCTTTACCATGAAAGAAGTATTTCTCAAATGACCATGGGTGGATTTAGGCTCTTGCCGAATATCCCTGTTGTTCTTCAGAATAATAAAATCTGAATTCTTAGAGCAATGCATGTGTTTTCCCACATTGTGGAACCATTTGCTTTTCTTGTTTTGATTTTTTCTAATGGAATAATCTTTTCTTTTTTCTTTTAGTCTAAGTTTCTACTTGGGAAAACAAATATTTATGTGCAGCATTTTCTGCATTCAAAATTGTATTCGTTGAGATTAGATTTGACTGGCCAGGTGCAGTGGCTCAAGCCTGTAATCCCAGCAC
The DNA here is from genome assembly GCA_963574575.1 of Galagoides demidoff. NCBI lineage: Eukaryota > Metazoa > Chordata > Mammalia > Primates > Galagidae > Galagoides > Galagoides demidoff. The sequence continues at coordinate 18,761 of CAUYQV010029341.1, read as the reverse complement.
TCAGGGAGGCTATGGTGGGTGGATTGCCTGAGCTCACAAGTTTGAGACCAGCCTGAGCTAGAAGGAGAGCCCTGTCTCTAAAAACAGCCAGATGAGGTAGTAGGCGCCTGTAGTCCCAGCTACTGGGGAGACAGACGCAAGAGAATCATTTGAGCCCAAGAATTTCAGGTTGCTGTGAGCTATGATGCCACAGCATTCTATCCAGGGTGACAGAGTGAGGCTATGTCTCAAAAGAGAGAGAGAGAGAAAGAAGGAAGAAAGGAAAGAAGGAAGGAAGAAAGAAAAGCCGGCCCTTGCCCTGGGCCAGCTAAACAACAATGACAATTGCAACAAAAAATAGCGGGGCATTGTGGTGGGGTGCCTGTATTCCCAGCTACTTGGGAGGCTGAGGCAAGAGAATCACTTAAGCCCGAGAGTGGGAGATTACTGTGAGCTGTGATGCTACAGCACTCTACAGAGGGCGACACAGTTAGACTCTGTCTCAAAAAACAAACAAAAACATTTAAAGCAAAATAATACTTTTGAAAAAAATTAATAAAAAATGGCGTTTTCACAAACCTTTCTAATATCTGACGTGATGGAAGACAGCTAGATGCTCATATCCGCTTCTGCATCCAGTCTATAGTGATAAATAATTTTGGTTGAAGGTTAGAAGAAAATCTGATTTCATGGATACAGAGTTGGAAAGGGAAGAGTATTATAATAGCTTTTACAGATAAGCATGGGTATTTTTCTTTGATACTACGCATGTGATATCTTCTTAGAGATTAACTGAAATGTAGAAACTGAAACCATATTAGTGACCTTCCTGAACTCTGTTACATTAAAATACATTGGCCTGGCTTCGTGCCTGTGACTCAAGTGGCTAAGGTGCCAGCCATATACTCCTAAGGTGGCGGGTTCAAATCCAGCCCGGGTCTGCCAAACAACAACGATGGCTGCAACCAAAAAAAAAATAGTCAGGCATTGTGGCGGGCGCCTGTGGACCCAGCTACTTGGGAGGCAGAGGCAGGAGACTCCCTTGAGCCCAGGAGTTGGAGATTGCTGTGAGTTGTGATGCCAGTGCACTCTACCCAGGGGGACAGCTTGAGGCTCTGTCTCAAAAAAAAAAAAAATACATTGGCCTAAATAGTTCAAATGCGTCATTTCCATATGCATGATTTTGTAACATCATACATTGGTAATTAGAAAATATAGATATAGATTCCTTGGGATTTATAGATTTTTCAAATGTTGACACATTTCCTAATACAATATCAACAATTCTATTCACTAATATTACCACTGATTTCATCAGAAGTCTTTAAACACTGGGAAGCTCTCAAACTCACAGTGACAAATACAAATTTTTCACGATCCAAAGGTTTGCTTGAAAGTTTGAATTTTATTGTTAGAAAAAAGTACTATCAAGTACTTTCCTTGAAGTAACAAGTTTTCCATTCATATTCGAGAAAGCATCTCCAAAATAACCTATGATTCAATAGCCCTAGTTTGTCAATCATTCTTAACAAGTAAAAATAATGCTGCATGGAAACAGCAGCTAGATAAGCTCAGAGCTCAAACAAACAGCTGCAGTAGTGTTTCTCCTCCAATCAGTCGCCATATTTTGAGTCAACCATTAAATTGTACTTGAAGAGCTTTGAAGAACTATGGGCAGTACAATTATGAGGAAATTTAATTTTTATGGCTTGGCTTGATTAGAGATGCATTATATATTATGAAGTAGCTGTGTTCTTAATAGTTATTGTAAGTCGTTTTTCCAAGAGGATGTTGAAAAATAAACATGTTGAGATTTCTTCTGTGAATAGGCCCTTTTCTCAATTTCATTAGAGTCAGCCAGGAGCTGTGTGTTCTGAATGTGTTGAAATTTTATTTCATATTATAATATATATTTGATTTGATTTGATATGATTTTTGTTACTTTTAAAATACTATACTTTTTAATATTATATGAACTATAGTAACTATTTGTTACTTTTTATATTATTTTTGTTACTTTTTATATTATAATATATATTTTATTTTATTTTTGTTACTTTTTTTTTATTGAGACAGAGTCTCACTTTGTCCCCCTCTATAGAGTGCTGCAACATCATAGCTCACAGCAACCTCAAACTCTTGGGTTCAAGCTATTCTCTTGTCTTGGCCTCTCAAGTAGCTGGGACTATAGGTGCCCACCCCAAAGCCTGGCTATTTTTGTTGTTGTTGTTTGTTTGTGTAGCAGACCTGGGCTGGGTTTGAACCCACCAGTCCTGGTGCATGTGGCCAGCACCCTAACCACTGAGCTCTGGGTGCCCCATTTCTTTCTTTTTTTTGAGACGGAGTCTCACTTTGTTGCCCTTGCTAGAGGGCCGTGGTATCATAGCTCACAGCAACCTCAAACTCTTGGGCTTCAGTGATTCTCTTGTCTCAGCCTCCTGTGTAGTAGCTGGGACTACAGACGCCTACCACAAAGCCAATTTTTTTTTTTTTTTAGAGCCTGTGTCTCACTCTTGCTCAGGGTGGTCTAAAACTCATGAGCTCAGGCAATCTACCCGCCTCAGCCTGCCAAGTGCTCCATGATAGGCGTGAGCTACCTTGCCTGGCCTTATTACTTTTTGAGAAAGGGTCTTACTCTGTCACCTGGGCTGGAGTGCAGTGGTATCATCAAAGCTCATTGCAACCTCAAACTCCTGGGCTTAAGTGTTCCTCCTGGCTCAGCCTTTTGTGTTTCTGGGACTACAAATATTCTCCACCACACTCAGTTAATCCCTTCCCCTTCCCTCCTCACATAATAGATTCAGCAGTCTTTGCCTGAAGATGCATATTACAGAATTTATTGTCCCTTTTTTATTTGTTTTTCATTCTGATTACTGTTACACTTTGATTTCTCCTCTTGCCTTACTTTATTTCTGTTGAAATGTTGGAATACAGAGGCTTGGCGCCTGTAGCACAGTGGTTACGGCGCTGGCCACATGCACCAAGGCTGGCAGGTTCGAACCTAGCCTGAGCCAGCTAAACAACAATGACAACTGTGACAAAAAAGAAAAAAATAGCCGGGTGTTGTGGTTGGTGCTTGTAGTCCCAGCTACTTGGGAGGCTGAGGCAAGAGAATCTCTTGAGCACAAGAGTTTGAGGTTGCTGTGAGCTGTGATGCCACATGCTCTACCAAGGGAGACATAGTGAGACTCTGTCTAAAAACAAAAACCAAAAACCCCGAAATGTTGCAATACAGCATCTGAATGGTAAAAGTACTTTGTGCTGCCTTTCAGCTGTGTGGTGGTTCTGAAGCTTGCCTGAAGCTACCTCGCTTCCATAAGGTTGGGATCTGGGCAGCCCCTTCAAGTCAGGACCAGAAGTCCCTGGCCAGGACTTATGATCTGTACGGGTGTTGGAAATATCCCCAGGTGGGTATCTGCACGACTTCATCCGTAGATTTCATTGAGGAGATCTACTCGTGGAAAGTAAGCCGTTTGAAACTGGCACTGGTTCACACCAAGTGAGACTGAGATAACTGATAACCCCGGCTGTCCGGGGAGCCAGGCAACATGCTGATAAACACTCTGTTTTTCCTTTGAGCTTTAAGTTCTCATGTGCACATAGCCAACCAACCCACTTCACATTAACACCATTACTTTTGACAGAGTCTTACTTTGTCACCTGGGTAGAGTGCTGTGTTGTCATCATATCTCACTGCGACCTCAACTCCTGGGCTCAAGTGATCCTCCTGTCTCAGCCTGCTGAGCAGCTGGGACTACAAGGGCACACCACTACACCTGGCTACTTTTTTCTATTTTTGGTAGAGATGGGGGGGTCTCGCTCTTCCTTAGGCTGGTCTCAAACTCCTGAGCTCAAGGGATCCTCCTGCTTTGGCATCCTGGAATGTTTGGATGACAGGTGTGAGTCACCTCACCTGACCAGTACTAGGTATTATTTTCTTAGATTATCATTATTTTTTAATATATGGTAGATTTCAAAATATGTTTTTTTTGTTTTGTTTTGTGTTGTTTTGAGACAGAGTCTCAAGCTGTTGCCCTGGGTAGAGTGCCGTGGCATCACAACTTACAGCAACCTCCAACTCCTGGGCTTAAGTGATTCTCTTGCCTCAGCCTCTCAAGTAGCTGGGACTATAGGCACCCGCCACAACACCCGGCCATTTTTGGGTTGCAGTTGATTTGACCTAATTTTCATAGACTAAACATGCGCCACATGTACGTATCAGTGCAGTAGGCCTAATTCCTTATGTTGACCAGTTTGATACAGTTCCTTGGATGGCCAACTTATAGAGGTTCTGCTGTATTTGCTGTTTGTCACGCTCTTACTTTCCTTTCCTCTAAAACTTACTGGCATGTTGAGAAAACATTGTATTAATGAATTACTTTGGCCTTTTGAAGCTTATCTGTCAGTCTGATTGAGTAGAAATGGGTACTCAGTACTTTGTGAGAAATGAACATATTTTTCTGAAAGAGAGACTAGAATAACATTCACATGTGGTACAAATAACAGGTGCTCGGAACTCAGCCTCAGTGACAGTTAACAAGCAATTTATGTTCTAACTATGCTGGGGGGAAACCCCAAACAAATCACACTCTCAATTTTTAGTAATTATTTTTCTCCATCAAGGTGCCATCTAACCATTTCCTTTTGGCCCGTGTGGGCATTTTCCATTACAGCATTCTGTTTGAAACACCTTCATTACCCCACTGAACTCATCAGATACCACCACATAGAATACTTACGGTGACTCACATTTATAAGAATACATGTGTATAATGGTAGAAAATTATTTGCTAACCGATCTCAGAAAGGATTTGTAAATGATTGACAGATAACCAATGACTCCAAGGCATCTCTGCCAAAATCCTAAAGGTATTCAACAATGTCATCTAAACCCATACTGCACAATGATGTTAAAGTTCAGTTAATGAGTTACAGTCACTGGAAACTTCCTGAATACATTCCTCCAAGACATTATGACATATCCGTTAGCAACCAATATTCTTGCAAAATTGGATTTATGGTGAACACTTTGCATGAATATGCCAGAGAGTTCCTTTAAGTCTGTTTATAATTTGGGTTTATTAAGAATAAGTACCCTAGGCTCCGTGCCTGGAGCTCAGCGACTAGGGCGCCAGCCACATATACCAGAGCTGGTGGGTTTGAATCCGGCCCAGGCCTGCCAAAACAACAATGACAACTACAACCCCTCCCCAAAAAAACCATAGCTGGGCATTGTGGGGGGGGTACCTGTAGTCCCAGCTACTTGGGAGGCTGAGGCAAGAGAATCGCTGAAGCCCAAGAGTCTGAGGTTGCTGTGAGCTGTGATGCCATGGCACTCTACTGAGGGTGACAAAGTGAGACTCTGTCTCAAAAAAAAATAATAAGCACCCTAAAAAAAAAGACCAAGTACCTTAAATTGTTCATCATTCGAATAGACTATACCAGTTATTGGAGAGTTTTTATAGAAGGCTTACTGATACTAAACCAGTTACTTTCTGTCCAATCTTTGCTTAATACTGTATTTTTTACTTCACTAAGCCCTTGTCACTGATTTTATATAAGACCCCGGTTAGGGTTGGCACACTTTTTTTTTTAAAATCAGCTTTCTTAATAATCCTCTCTCCTGACACATTATATAAGGTGGTAGAATGGTAGGTTTTGGAAAGCAGTCTCTACAGATTTCTTCTCATTCTTTTTAATAACTGTGAGAAATGTGGCACCTGGCAGGAGAGATAAGTGACTTTTACACAGTACAATTATGGACAGGTAAATATTGCTCACTTTTTATAGCACTAATAATTAAACAGAGACTTACTCAATCTTTTGGCAATGGACATGTTTACGAATGTACCGTCCTGTAGGCTTGTGCTGCGTCCCCTATGTTTATAACCATCTGTGAGCTGTGTCTGATGGCTTCTAGTTCATATCTTTATTCAGAGCAAATGAAACCAACTCAGTATCATTTTATTTCCATTTAAGGCCTTTAAAAACATTTAAACAGGCTCAGTGCCCGTAGCACAGTGGCTACGGCACCAGCCACATACACCGAGGGTGGCAGGTTCAAACAGCCCAGGCCAGCTAAACAACAATAACAATTGCAACAAAAAATTAGCCGAGTGTTCTCGCTGGTGCCTGTAGTCCCAACTACTTGGGAGGCTGAGGCAAGAGAATCACTTAAGCCCAACAGTTTGAGGTTGCTGTGAGCTGTGACACCACGGCACTCTACCAAGGGTGATGCCATGCCACTCTACCTGTCTCAAGAAAACACAACGAAACAAAATAAAACAAACAAACAAAAAAAAGAATTTAAATAACTAAATGATCTAAATTGTCTTTAAAAGCAGAAAATATGGGCGGCGCCTGTGGCTCAAAGGAGTGGGGCGCCAAGCCCATATGCTGGAGGCGGTGGGTTCAAACCCAGCCCTGGCCAAAAACTGCAAAATAAATAAATAAATAAATAAAAGTAGAAAATACAGAGAATTTAAAGTGATTTTCCGAGGAATCATATCATCATTATTAAAATACAGAGCTACAAAATAAATCTCAGACATTCTTAATTCATGAAACTGAACATTATATATTGCCTAACATTATCTAGCAGACCACGTGAATAAAACAATCATTTGAATACTAGGTGTTTCTCTAGACGAAAATATTTTATGTAGCTAGATCTTATGTAGGGATATATAACTCAATTTTGATTTATGTTTTGGTTATTCTAACAGACTTTTTTTTTTTTTTTTGCCCTCGCTGTCCTTTGTGAATAAGAAAATGCTTAATAAAAAATGATAAAGGGCTTGGCACCTGTGGCTCAAGTGGCTAAGGTGCCAGCCACATACACCTGAGCTGGCAGGTTCGAATCCAGCCCAGGCCCGCCAAACAACAATGACGGCTGCAACCAAAAAATAGCCAGGCATTGTGGTGGGCACCTGTAGTCCCAGCTATTTGGGAGGTGGAGGCAGGAGAATCGCTTGAGCCCAGGAGTTTGGCGTCATAGTGAAATATGATGATGCCACTGCACTCTGACTCAGGGTGACAGAGTAAAACTTGGTCTCAAAAAAAAGCAGAATTGTAAATATCTAGTTTTCAAACAAATTCTCAACATGGCAGTCTGTGATTACTCAATCCATCAATCTACTGACTATAATAGAATAATGGTATAAATGCATATATTATGTTTTTTATTATATTAGAGTGAGAAAGGATAAAACCAAAAAAGAAAGGGTTAATTGAAAAACACTTTAGGATACTTAGAAAGGTTACTATCTACTATATGAAATTAGAAATAAAAAGAGTTGCAAGAGGTAGGCTCACTTTCTACCTCTTATTTTTATTTCTATAAGTCTAACAGTTTTTATTCTCAAGCATTATTTAGCACTTTAAATTTTCCAGGTCTCTTACATATCTCTGAAAACTACAATGTATCCATTTTTCTACATTTAACTAATCATCAAAAGCAGAGAAAGTTGAAATTATAGGTAAACAAAAATCTGGAATCGTCATATTTCAATCACCCATTCTGTCATTTTTTATTACCTCAAAAGATAATTGTGCTGTATTTAAATTCAGGACCCTTCCTTCCCTCCTTCCCTCCTTCCTTCCTTCTTTTCTTCCTTCCTTCCTTCCTTCTTAAACCTGGGTAGAGTGCCCTGGCATCATCATAGCTCACAGCAACCTTAACTCTTTGGCTCAATCAATCCTCTAGCCTCAGTCTCCCAAGTAGCTGGGACTAGAGGCACCCCCCATGACACCCAGCTAATTTTTCTATTTTTAGTGACTCCTGGGCTAGGACTCTGGCCCAGGCTGATCTCTAATTCCTGATCTCAGCAATCCGCCCATCTCAGCCTCCCAGAATGCTAGGATTACAGGAGTGAGTCACTGCCCCCAGCCAGAATTCACATATCTTGAAAAATAGGTTTCAGTCAAAATAGAATAGCGTTCAGTTTTGTCATTTACTTGGTTAATGTTCCTCTGCCTGTTTAATGGACATTGTGCCTGTCTTTTCACCGTTATAGGAAAATCCCTCCTCTTGTCCCCTGTGTCTACTCATTGTCCTTAATTTTCTGTTCACTAGTGACTCAGAAGCAATGAAATGACAGATGTGAGTCTCTAGACAGGTTAAGCTTCATGACTAGGGACGAAGAAGGGCACGACCGCTTCATACCTTTAGCTTGGTCCTCAGAAACCAGGCTCTTGGTGCTGTCTCGCAGAGGACAGTCTGACCTTCTTAATTTGGTTTCTTACTACAGGATTGTCTCTTTATAGATCACCGGATAGCAATGTAAGAATGTCAATAACTGTCTGCCAAACTATTACAGGAGAAAATACCGAGAGCCAGGCTGGCCATGCAATTTACCACAGTGACTGACAGCATGCACTTGACCTTATTTGACAAACCCTGGACTCAAGTCTGCTCCCAGTTCCATAAAGGAGTGAAGAAAGCTGAGTGATGAGTGCTCAAGCTCTAGGCCTGGACAGACCCATGAATCTCAGCTCCAGCCCTCACCAGCCAGTGGACCTTGAGCAAAGAATTTAACTTCACAAATCTCTGGTTTTCTCACCCTTAAAATAGGTCTAGGGGAATAGGTCCCCTGTGGGAGAATTAATATCATTCACCTAAGGCAAAGCACTTGTGATAATTAAACGAGACAACCTACTGCATATCAGAACTTAGTGTGGGGCCTACCACATAGCAGGGACACAAATCTTAGCTGTTAATACTCCAATCCTACACCCCCAAGTGACCAGCCCAGAGCACACCGTAGAAATCCTCACCAATTTCACTGCTCCCATGATCTTGGCATTACCTTCCCCTTTTTGCTCTCTCTGTTTCCCCAACCATTTTATCCCATTCCCCATGATCATTCTTCTTCTGTCTTTTTCTTCCTTGTTCTCTCGAATAACTTTTAGATCTTCCCCCTTACTGCTATTCCTTTGCCAAACGTTTAGGGGGTGTCCGCCACGTGTGAGTCATTGTGCTGAGTGGTGGGGCAGGCAAATAAAGGACTCACATCTCCATCTCCCGAGAGGTGAAGTAGAACATAAGGAAGGCATCCCAAGACAGAGAAGTCGTGTCACTGAGTTACATGTTGGGAGCCGTCTGAGCACCGAGGAAGAGCACTTTAGAGACTGGAGCCGGGCCATGGCCCAGAAAGAATGAACTGAATCCAGTTATGTATCAGACACCACATTAGGCCTCTGGAATACATCCTTTAGTATTCACAACAGCAATATGGGGTAGATGGCATTGTCTTCATTTTAGAAAAGAGGAAACTCTCTTCCACTGCTGAAGAGATCTTCCCAAGAGGGAGCATACCTTGAACACTAAGGCAGCAGGCTCTGTTATAAACATCCATATTTTGTCATTATTTCTTACGATTCTCTATATGATTACTATCCCCATTTTACAGAGATACTGAGGCAAGAGAATGGACTAAGTTTTATATGTAGCCCACTCATCAGAGGCGGTGTTTAGGGTGACATCTAGATTTCTGATTTAGGAATCTGGTGCTGTCATTCATTAAAAAAAATGTATCATTCAAAATAAAAAATAATGAGCTCCACTGGGGGCATGATGAATTGGACCTGCATTTATGACCTGATGTTAATTTATATGTATTTATTTATTTATTTTGCCGTTTTTGGCTGGGGCTGGGTTTGAACCTGCCACCTCCGGCATATGGGACTGGCGCCCTACCCTTCTGAGCCACAGGTGCTGCCCTAATTTATATGTATTTACTGAGGAACACATGTAGCAAGGACATAATGTAATAACAAGTCTAGGGTTCAAGTTCTTTGAGTTTCCCCAGGGTAAACCTTCTCAGATAGCAATGTTAATATTGGTAACTGATATTTGTTGACTGTCATGTGCCCCGCATATGTATCATTTCATTCACAAAATAATTTTTTAGGAGCAATCTTGGAAAAGCTTTGAAGTCAGATGTGGATTTGAATCCAGCTCTATTGTAAACTGTGTAGCATTGGTCAAATTACTTAAAATTTTCAAGCACCCATTTTTTTATTTTTATTTTATAGACAGAGTCTCATTTTGTTGCCCTTGGTAGAGTGCTATGGTGTCACAACTCACAGCAACCTCCAGCTCTTGGGCTTAGGTGATTCCATTGCCTCAGCCTCCTGAGTAGCTGGGACTACAGGCACCCACCACAACAACTGACTATTTTTTTGTTGCCCAATTTGGCCGGGGCTAGTTTTTTTTTTTTTTTAGACAGAGCCTCAAGCTGTCCCCCTGAGTAGAGTGCTGTTACATCACAGCTCACAGCAACCTTCAACTCCTGGGTTCAAGTGAGTCTCCTGCCTCTGCCTCCCAAGTAGCTGGGACCACAGGTGCCCACCACAACCCCCGTCTCTTTTTCAGTTGCAGCCATCATTGTTGTTTGGTGGGCCCGGGCTGGATTTGAACCTGCCACCCCAGGTGTATGTGGCTGGCACCTGAGCCACTTGAGCCACAGGTGCCGAGCCCGGGGCTGGGTTTGAACCTGCCACCCTCAGTATATGGGGCCGGTGCCCCACCCACTGAGCCACAGGCACCACCCAAGCACCCATTTCTTATATATAAAATACAGGTAAATACAATTGTTATTTTAAGATGAAATGTAATAGAATGTAGGTAAAGCCGTTAGCTGGGTGCCTACATTATATGTGCTCAGTGAGTGTAGATTATTTACATATTTTTAGGTTATTTTCCTCTTGCAGACATTCCTTTCCCTTTGTTTCTTTAAGTGGTAACAGAAAATCCAGACTAAGCTGGCTTCAGATATACTCTCTCACACATAATAAAAGTTTCAGAGGTGGGGTAGTTCCGGAGATAGTTAATTCAGGGCTGGGTGACCTCATCAGGCTGCGACTTCTTTTTATCTCAGCCATTGTCAGCATGACTTGTCCTCTGGTAGCTCGCATTATTGCTGGGTAGCTGTAGCAATTCTGGGAATCATGTTGGACCGAAAAAAAGAAAAATTCCCATATAAGAAATGAGGGTGTCTTATTTTCTCTTTTCATCAGAAAATAAATCCTCCCCAAAGCATCTTGGGAAGTTTCTATGTTATTGATGAGCTACTGGTCAGATACCCACCCCTAAACCAGTCACCAGGAAGAGGAGTGGGAGGGCCGTAATTACAATAATTAGGATTCACCTCTGAGCTGAGTTCACAATGGGCTCGCTGTTCTAAAGGAGAAAATTGGGAGAAAATTCCTGTTGGTGAGGAATAAAGAATGGATTGAGGTAAAGAGTCAACACTGTGAGTCAGATCTTTTAAATTTTGTTTCTCTCCTGCTCTCTTTAACTCCTATGCCATTTTAGCAATCGTTGAGTTGACATAGCAGGCAGGATACAGTTTGCAAAGTTGGAATGAAACAGTCTGTGTGAATTTAATAGCTTGAGGCAGAAAAGAGACTCACAGACAAGTAGGTGAGAGAAGTGTACACACAGCAGGATGGCAGGTGAGCTGGAGGTCACACCTGTCAACAAACCACCATTTCCTACCCAACTGCATGAAGATAAGATTTACAGAGGCAAGAGTCCCGAGAACCAAAAGTAAGCCTGTATGGCTTTACAAGATCTTAGAAACCCCGTTTCCTCAGGGGGTTTATACTAGGAATACAGAACTGTAAAAACTGCCACCTGTTCATTGATTTGGCCAGTCACCTTCGGGACGCACAGAGAGTACAGAAAGAAAATAGAATTGGGCTCATCAGAACTTCCACGGGCAGCAGAGAGAGTAGAATCCAAATGGATGTGATGCTGATATACATACATGTATATTACCATCACATCTGAATATTCCCATCCTCTCTTCTGTCTCACTATTCATAATATCGAACATTGAAATACTCATTAGTGGTCAGGTGTGGTGGCTTACACCTGTTGTTGGGAGGCTTCCACAGGAAGACTGCTTGAGGTGGGAGACTGAGCAACACAGAGAGACTCCTTCCCTATAAATACTCATTACTATGTTCTACTCATTAGCCACTGTTCTACACGCTTTATGTACTTAGCCTCTCAAGGTGCTGAGACTGTAAGATGCACCACTCTACCCAGTTACACTACTCTCCTTTGCTTCCCTTCCCCTTCTTTCCTTTCCTTCTTTCTCTCTCTCTTTTGAGACATAGCCTCACTCTGTCACCCTGGATAGAATGCTGTGGCATCATAGCTCACAGCAACCTCAAACTCTTAGGCTCAAGTGATCCTCTTGCCTCAGCCTCCTCAGTAACTGGGACTATAGGCACTGGCCACAACACCTGGATTTTTTTAGAGATGGGGGTCTCACTTTTGCTCAGTCTGGTCTTGAACTCCTGAGCTCAAGCAGTCTACTTGCCTTGGCCTCCCAGATTGCTAGGATTACAGGCATTAGCCAAAGTGCCCAGCCCCTACTTTATTTTTTAAAACTTTTACATTTTTCAAGACAAGGTCTTGCTCTATCACCTGTGCTGGAGTGCCATCATAGTATAATGTAACCTTGAACTTCTGGGCTTCAGGGATCCTCCTGCTTCAGCCTGCCAAGTAGCTAGGACTGTAGGTACCTACCACAATACCTAGCTAATTTTTAAATTTTTGGTAAAGACAGGGTCTTGCTCAGACTAGTCTTAAACTACTAATCTCAAATGATCCTTCTGCCTTGTGCCAAACTACTGGATTGCAGACATGAGTCACCAAGCCCAGCCTTAACCACACACTTTATATTAATTATTTGTTAACAACCCTGTAAGGGTTGTACTATAAGGTAAGTATATTATCAGTACCCACATTTTAAAGATGAGAAATTGAGACACAGTGAGGTTGTGTAAGTTACACAATGTTGAAGAGATTGTAAATGGAACAAGCTGACATTCCGTTATTTACTTTTTGCACCTAGCAACTCTACCCTGCTCCTTCTTGTAGAAGGCACGAATCTGCAGCAGTGCCTGTGGCTCAGTGGGTAGGGTGCCTGGCCCCATATAACAAGGGTGGGATGGGTTCAAACCCAGCCCCGGACAAACTGTGACAAAAAAAAATAGTGGGGCATTGTGGCGGGCACTTATAGTCCCAGCTACTTGGGAGGCTGAGGCAAGAGAATCGCCTAAGCCCAGGAGTTGCAGGTTGCTGTGAGCTGTGTGACGCTAGTGCACTCTACCAAGGGCGATAAAGTGACATTCTGTCTCTAAAAAAAAAAAAAAAAAAAAAAAAAAGAAGGCATGAATCTGTCAAAGATGCCACTATGGTGAATTTTTGCCCTATTAAATGGTTTCACTTAACCTAAGTAAAGGATATTATACACATGAAAATGTTAAACAATTCTTTGACTGTTAGCTTTCTTGCTGGTTTTTATAAATGATTATTTTGTGTCTAACAATATTCTCTAAGTTTAAACTGGAAATTCAAGCAAGATTTTGGTTAACACCTGTGACATATATAGAGGTAGAAATCATACATTGTTCATTTGTGTGTGAGCAGGGGCACTTTCCAGTTATTTATTCTGATAGTAAATAACCTTAGAGTCAGTGATTATTATATTTGACTGCCCAAGTCACTATTTTCCTAGAATACCCTTAAAGACACAACTAGGCTTTTTATTCCTGTAATCTAAAAATGTTTAACTAGAGCAGTGGTTCTCAACCTGTGGGTCGACCCACAGGAACTGTATTAAAGGGCCACGGCATTAGGAAGGTTGAGAACTACTGAACTAGAGGCTCAGCGCTGGTTGCTCAGTGGTTAGGGCGCCAGCCACTTGCACTGGGGCTGGTGGATTCAAACCGAGCCTTGGCCTACTAAACAAAAAGAACAGGCAGCCATTGTGGCAGGCACCTGTCGTCCCAGCCACCTGGGATGCTGTGAGCTGTGACACCAGAGCACTCTACTGAGGGCAACATAGTAAGACTCTGTCTCAGAAAAAAAAAAAAATTTAGATGTGGCCACGCAAGATGGAACACACCTGTAATCCTAGCACTCTGGGAGTCTAAGGTGGGAAGATCCTGTGAGCTCAGGAGTTGGAGACCAGACCTGAACGCTTCGGGATGGTTGGGAACAGGAAATGGCCAAGTGAGGAATGGTGTGTTGCTCATTACTGGAGAGGTAAAATATACACATATCAACATTAGATTATAATGCAATAACAGAGGTGATGGACAAAGGCCACATATAGTTAACTTCCAAATCAATAGAAAACCAGTCATTGTTAGTGGAATTCAGAAGAGGAATTTGTGACTAAATTAAAAATATGGCCACAACAGATGCTCAAGACAGTTTGGTGACAGGTTTTATTTTTCCAACAGAACAAGTTCTGATGAGGGTAAGAGTCCAGACGTTGCAGTTTGAGGGTCGGGGTCCCTGTTCTGCCATATACCTGACGACATGGCATTATTGTGAACTGGGCCCAATAATGCTGACCTCATTAGACAGGTAGTGAAGATGATTAAGTACCGGAGTCTGAGTGCTTCGTCACAGTCTGTTACCTGTGACTCGTCACTCAAATGACATTAGTATATAGCAGTACACACCCATTTTTAATCAAGGATGCAAGCACCCCCCCCCTCTTTGGTGCTTTCTTCCCAATATCTAAGAGTGTATAGTAAGGAGAAGTTATGAAGAAATCTGTCAAGGAACCAGAGCCATCTGCTGTGATAAAAATAGACCGTTTCTATGTCCAAGGAAATACTGGGACTATACTATGTATTAATAACATAGTATTTGTAAGTGACTCGCTCCTGTAATCCTAGCACTCTGGGAGGCCAACATGGGGGGATTGCTTGAGTTCAGGAGTTTGAGACTAGCCTGAGCAAGAACAAGACCCCTGCATCTACTAAAAATAGAAAAACTCGCCAGATGAGGTGATGCACGCTTGTAGTCTCAGCTACATGGGAGGCTGAGGCAAAAGGATTGCTCAAACCCAAGAGTTTGAGCTATGATGCCAGGGCACTCTACCCAGGGCAAAAGATTGAGACTCTGTCTCAAAAAAAATTATTAATAATAAAATTAACGAACTTTGTCTTTACTTGTGTTTGATGTGTTGTTAAATCCCATTGTGTCTTGCATGGCTGGAAAGAAGGAATAAGTTATGTTTCTGGTACCAAACAGGAAAGAGGATGCTAGTTTGAGGAAGAGTGTGAACTGCAGGCCCACAGGAAAGGAAAACATGATTAAATTCAAAAAGTGGTGGATGGAGAGAGGAGGCTCCGTAAGTTCCCACATAACAGGTATGACATAGGGGTACATGGTGCACTTCCTGGGGGAAGGACTCAGCTGCAACTTGAACTTTACCTTACAAATGCAAAGTAACTGAATCGTATGTACACTCATAGTAATCCAAAATTAAAGAGAGAGAGAGACTGTGTGTGTCTACAAGTAGTAGAGTGCTGTGGTTCAATGTACAGGATCCAGAGGCTGGCTACACTGATTTAAGCTCAGTTCTGCTGGTTGACCTCAGGCAAGGTATTTAACTCCTCTGTGCCTTAATTTCTTTTCTTTCTTTCTTTCTTTTTTTTTTTTTTTTGAGACAGAGTTTTATTATGTCGCCCTCAGTAGAGTGCTGTGGCATCACAGCTCACAGTAACCTCAAACTCCTGGGCTTAAGTAGTTCTCTTGCCTCAGCCTCCTGAGTAGCTGGGTCTACAGAAGCCTACCATAGCGCCCAGCTATTTTTGTTGTTGTTGTTGTTGTTGTTGTTGTTGTTGCAGTTGTCATTGTTGTTTAGCTGACCCGGGCTGGGTTTGAACCTGCCAGCTCCAGTGCATGTGGCTGGCGTCCTACCCACTGAGCTATGGGCACCGCTATGTGCCTTAATTTCTTTATTCACAAAATAAAGAATAATAATTTTACCTATGTCCTGGGGTAATTGTGAAGATTAAATGAGTTGATCATACCAAAAGCCTGGCACATGGTACCACTGAATGTTAGCTATTACTTTCTCCTTGTTGTGTGGACACCACTCAGATATCCCAGGGTGAAAGTTTTTGACTGTAGCTAGAAAACTATTGATTGAAATTGACTCTAGCAATCATTTATTCATCTTAAGCCTATATATGTTTTAAGAGAAAAAAAAATCCACTAATATTTACTTGGGAAGAAAAGCGGGAATTACCATTTTGGTACAGGCCACTTTGCAGCCCTTCTTTTGAGATCAAGTTGACATAGCCTAAAAAGGAAATATGGAGAGTGGTCTGGTGAAAGGGGGCAGAGTACACTAGGATTTTGTAGGGGGGTGGGGATGTTTCTGACTTTATCATAGTTCCCATATTTGTTGCCCAACTCGATGAGAAAGCCCATCAGAAATGACACATCGAGGGTGGTGCCTGAGGCTCAAGGCGTAGGGCACCAGCCCTGTATACCAAGGGTGGAGAGTTCAAGCCTGGCCCTGGAAACTGCAAAAAGAAAAAAAGAAAAAGGCACATGTAGCTGTCTATGTGTCAGTCTCTACAACATCTTGATTTTGACCTGATCAGTCAAAAAAATTGGAAGAAAAAACCTGACCTGGCTTCAACTTTGAGAACTAAGTAAGGTTGGCAAAGCCTAGAAGCCATCCTTATGTACGCCGGGCTATACCTCGGTTTTCCATCTACAGATGCTGATTTTTTTTTTTTTTTTGAGACAGAGGCTCACTATGTCACCCTTGATAGCGTGCTGCAGTGTCATAGCTCACAGCAACCTCAAACTCTTGAACTTAAGCGATTCTCTTGCCTCAGTCTCCCGAGGACCTGGGACTACAGGTGCCCACCACAACGCCTGGCTATTTTTTGGTTGTAGTTGTCATTGTTGTTTGGCTGGCCCAGGCTGGATTCAAACCCGCCAGCTCTGGTATATGTGGCTGGCGCCTTAGCTGCTTGAGCTACAAGTACTAAGCCAAGACGTATTTTCTATAGAAAGTACTCATTCATAAATTATTTGTCAATGAAGTCATGTGAGGTTTGTTTAAGCTTAGAAGTGGAAGGCAAAAGGCAAAAAAATCTTCTGGAAATGCTCGCATGTGTGAAATGACTTAAGAGACTCAAAGTATTTTCTTAAAGAATGGGTTGCAAAGCAATTTAGCAACAAATTAGGTATCACTGGTTTTATCTCATTTGACATTGGTAATAACATTGTCAAAAGTTGTTGTAATTTAGGGATTCACAATACTTTTACTTCACCCTAAGCCTCAGTTGGAGACTGTCATTGTTCCAGAGGTGGTTAGACAGTTTTGAATTCCTACAATGATCTCCCTTAGTCCTAAAGTCACAAAATGCCCATTGTGTTCACAACTTTGGAAATCTGAGTTTCTAAGTATTTTGGTAAGTAATATCACATGCTTTCCAGCATGAGCAAGAGTGAGACCCAGTATCTACTAAAAATAGAAAAACTAGCTGGCTGGGTAGCACACGCCTGTAGTCCAGCTACTCGGGAAGCTGAGGCAGGAGGATTGCTCAAACCCAAGAGGTTGACGTTGCTGTGAGCCATAATGATGCCATGGCACTCTACCTAGGGTGATAGAATGAGACTCTGTCTCAAAAACAAAACAAACAGAAAAAAAAATGCTTCAAATGAAGACTATTTATTTTATTTTTATTTCTTTTTATTAAATCATAGCTGTGTACATTAATGCAATCATGGGGTACAATGTGCTGGTTTTATATACAATTTGAAATATTTTCATCAAACTGGTTAACATAGCGTTCGTGGCTTTTTTTTTTTTTTTTTTGAGACAGTCTCATTTTGTTGACCTTAGTAGAGTGCTGTGGTGTCACAGCTCACACCAACTTCCAACTCTTGGGCTTAGGTGATTCTCTTGCCTCAGCATCCCGAGTAGCTGGGACTATAGGTGCCCACCACAACGCCCAGCTATTTTTGTTGCAGTTGTCACTGCTGTTGTAGCTGGCTGGGGTTGGGTTCCAATCCACCACCCTTAATATATGGGACCAGCGCTCAACCCACTGAGCCACAGGGGTTGCCCCAAATGAAGATTTTTAAAGAAATATAGTTTTCAAAATATTTTCTGAACCACATTCTAAACATTTAAAGACTGCTAACTAATTTTGCAATAAATTTGTAAATTTGAAAATTTTTATTTGTTATACCCAGAGGCTGAGGAATAGGATTTCAAGAGCTTTTTAAGTTTGAATTTTGGGGGATGATGTGTTTTCCTTAATTTAACTTCAGTTACCTCATCTGTAACTAATTGCAACTATATAAACTGCAATTATAAATTTGCCTTATCAGATCTCTGGCAGACATGATAGAGAAAAAATGATTCCAAATCCCTTCATGGAATATTTAGTATTTCTATATCCAATATAAAAGTCACAGTTTATAAATCCTAGCATTCTGGGAGCCCAGGGCGGGTGGATTGCCTAAGCTCATGGGTTTGAGACCAGTCTGAGCAAGAGCGAGACCCGCATCTCTAAAACTAGCTGGGCGTTGTGGTGGGTGTGTGTAGTCTCAGCTACTTGGGAGGCTGAGGCAAGAGAATCACTTAAGCCCAAGAGCTTGAGGTTGCTGTGAGCAATAGCACTCTACTGAGGGTGACAAAGTAAAACTCTGTCTCAAAAATAAATAGTTACACTTTATAACTTCAGAGAATTTTTCTTTTCTTTTTTTTTTTTTTTTGAGATGGAGCCTCAAGCTATCCCCCTGGGTAGAGTGCCATGGCATCACAGCTCATAGCAACCTTCAACTCCTGGGTTCAAGCGAGTCTCCTGCCTCCGCCTCCCAAGTAGCTGGGACCACAGGCACCTGCCACAATGCCCGGCCATTTTTTGGTTGCAGCCATCATTGTTGTTTGGTGGGCCCGGGCTGGGGATTCGAACCCGCCACCTTAGGTACG
>CAUYQV010029339.1:0-22982 GCA_963574575.1 Galagoides demidoff | reverse complement strand
ACATGGATGGAGCTGGAGAATGTTCTTCTGAGCAAAGTATCACAAGAATGGAGGAAAAAGTATCCAATGTACACACCTTTATTATGAAACTAATTTGTACCTTTTATATGAAAGCTATAACCAAATAGCCTAAGAATGTGGGGAGGGGGGAGGGAGAAGAGAGGGGGGAATGGGTGGAGGGAGGGGGATTGGAAGGACCATTTTTGAGGTATTTCTTACAGGGGTACAAGTGAAACTCTCTAAGAGTAGAATCAGAATGTTTTAAAACTATAACTGAGAAAATGACCTGAAGGCTGTGTTGATCAGTTTGATGGAAGTATTTCGGATTGCATGCAAAAACCCCACACTGTACCCCAGAAGTGCATTAATGTACATAGTTACCATTCAATAAAATTAAAAAAAAAAAAGAAATCTTTAAAACTATATGTAATATTTTGTGACTATTTGCATATGGAAATTTGGGTCAAGGCTCTATTAAAATGTTAAAGGGTCAATGTTACAATAAAAATTAGGAATCTCTTTAAAAAAAAAAAAAGTACTCCCTTAAGAGATTTTATTAGATCAAACATCTTCACAGTTTTACTTAAACATGCAGCTATAACAAAATCTGTAAAAATGCAAGTCATTTCAGAGTATGAATTTCAATCTTCTTATATGCCTATTTTACAAGTTTTTTCTTTTACTTTTTGGCAATGGTTACTTATAAAACATAGATATTTACATTCCCATTTGTGTGTAACTTCAATGGAGTAAAAACTACTATTTAAAAGTGTCAACATCCCGAAACTTCGTAACAAAATTATCTTGAGATTTCTTACATGAAATCTCTTATATTTGAAATCACTTTTAGTAAGACATTTTGGTACTTCAGAAAATCAACCTCTGGGGTTGACTTCAAGAGGGGCCCTATGCAATAGCAGGATAATCGGACTGAGCAACCTGCAAGGCTGCACTTCGGTCTCTATGATCCTATAAATTCTTGTCTTTGGCACCACTGTAAACCAGTTTCTCAAATTTAAGTTTTCTTTGGGAATGTGTCCAGCAGATTTTCCCGAGGGTGTTGTTCCTGTTCATTTATAAAACAACCACAGGGTGAGAGGTCAGGAGGAGATGCCCACATAAGCAAGCTGAAGATTCTTACTGTGAGGGATAAAAACTCCCTGCTGCTTATTAGATTGGAAGAAAGTAAATAATCCAGTAATCAATGGAGGCAGAAAGTTGGTTATCAATTGCTCAGCAACCCTCCTTTGTTCTTTTTATCATTAACTCCTTTTCCTAATCTCTTTTCAAAATAATCTTTTCTATTGTCAAAAATTCTTGCCTACTAGTCAGGATCTCTTTCAGCAGTTGACATACAGTCTTACTTCATGGAGATTTTAGCATTCCCTCAAAAGGGGATTTCTTGATTTCTCTCTGGACTTAGGAATTTAACCCTTGCCGTCCATTCTTTCCCCTTCCTCTCGCTCATACTACAATTCAAGAGGCATCTTTTCTCTGCTCCACGGGTAATGCACCATCTGTTCTCTGGATCCCATATTCTGATGTCTCCCATTAAAATAAAATCAACCACAAAAAACCTGGCAGCAACCAAGCACATGATTATCATCATCGACAGTAGCTCTCTTTGGTTCTCACTGCTCCCTCTGGCTGGTTCCCTTCCCTCCCATTACCCTCTCCCTGTCCTTCTCTTTCTCCCTCTTCCCCTCTCCTCTTCTCCCTCCCCTGGTCTTCTTTTTCACATTACATTCCTTGGGAAGTTTCTACAGTAGGTGCCTCCACTGCTCCCTTCCTCCCAGCTCCTTGAGATCGGGTGTGTCCCCCGCCCATTCCATGCCAATGTTGTACTCTTACATTTCTGTAAATAGCGTCATTCCTTTCTTACTTGTTTTCTGTCCTAAGCAGTCTGTTTTTCTTTGGCCAATTCCTCAATGTAGTTATTACTTATCATTTCCCCCAAGTCTTTTCTTGCTTGAACAGCCCTCCCTGGAAGTTCTCCAACCGCATACATGAGCTTTAGCAAGAGCTTCTATGTTGATGGCATGCTGATGTGACTAATGCTTTGACTGAATAAGGATATAAGGATATCCTGATGTCATGCTGATGGCATGCTGATAAAGCTGGTGATCACCTCTGTAACTACACATTTCTGTATCAATCTCGTCCTGTCCAAAGCTGAGATCATCCCCACCTTCTCCTTTCCTCTTGTTTCCTATCTTAATGAATAGTGCCCACATCTATCCATTTCTCTCAACTAGGAAACAAAATAGCATTTTTGATTTTTTCTCTCTTACTA
The DNA here is from genome assembly GCA_963574575.1 of Galagoides demidoff. Taxonomy (NCBI): domain Eukaryota; kingdom Metazoa; phylum Chordata; class Mammalia; order Primates; family Galagidae; genus Galagoides; species Galagoides demidoff. Next base: position 20,689 of record CAUYQV010029339.1, on the reverse strand, counting down.
TCTCACATCTTGTGAATCAAAAGGTCCTGTTGATTCATCACCTCAGTATTCCTTATGTCTATTCCTTTATACTCATCGGACCCAACTTTGTATTTTATCATAATCTCTTACTCAGATACATCACTTGCTTATTTAGGTGCCCTGCCTGTACCACTGTCACTCCAAATGTGCTTCTCTACTGCTAGCAGAATGATCACTCCCATGATTAAATCCTCCTGTGGTTTTTAAGGACACATTTTGATCTTATGTAGGTTTGTGAGGTGCTTTTATGTCTGACTCCTACCTGTATCTCATGCCCTTCTTATGCAAAACCCGCTCCTTTCTTTCTGTACTTCTCTTTCACTAGAACTTTGAGTCTTAGTCTCTGAAACCTTCTTTGCTTTCTTGTCCTCAGCCCTCCGTTCCCTTGCAAAACGACTTGGTTAGTGTCCATTCTTGTTTTAATGCTACTCCACCTAGTAAGTGTTCCCTGGTTTCCCCCCTCCTACTGTGCCAAGTGTTTCCACTGTTCCCTTGGTGGCAGGTCAGGTTCTCTGGAAGCAGATGTTGAGAGGGAGATATGTATGGGAATTGTTTCTTATGGATCAACTCCAGTGAAAGGAAAGGAGGGACTAGAATTGAGCAAAGAGAGGAATCCAATTACACTGTAGACATGAAAAAGCCTCAACCGACCTGGCATGATGCTCTGAGATGAGTATTGCCCATGAAAATTGCTTGCTTTGTGCCCACATGGTCCAACCTCCTCCCTTCTCTTTGTTCTCTGGCTGGGTGCAGGCTGCCACAGATGGGCGTGACCTTGGTTGAAGAAGCTGCTGGCAGCCATTGCTGACAGCTGGAGTGTGGACGGCTGTCTCCTAACCACACTCTCATAGCTGCTAAGCCCCCCCCCCCATACTGAGCCATTCTTCCGTGTTTACTACGCACGTTTACACTGGAACATTGCACCATGGTGTCTCATCTCATTTGGTTTCTGAATGCTGTACTTACTTACTTTCTGTAAGCTTCACAAGCAAATAAAATTTTTTTATCTTGCTCACTGTTGTGTCCTCAGATTATAGTGTAAGTTTGACACAGAGTGGGCACCCAATAAATACTTGTCGAATAAGTGGATTTGGGGGTCTGTTTCTCAGTATTTTTCCTCGTGATGATTGCTGAAAATTTCCTTACATTGTTTAGCTCAGTTATTTGTCTTGGTCTAGAGTCCTTCAAACACTCTAATTATACCACAGTGAAAACCAAGAGATATAGGGCAATATGCCCATTCATTCTTGGGAGGGGTTCAGCTATCTAGAAGTAGGAAATTTCTACCAAACTGCCCAGTACGGATTGTAGTAGGGGAATATAAACAAACTAAAATACCTCAGGCACCTGTCCTTTAAAATTATTAGTTTCATCAAATTGGAAAGCCTATTGGGTTTCAGTATCACTTGAAACACTTAATTTTTTTTTTTTTATTTTTGGTGTTATCCTCCCATCATATCAAGGTTTATCTTAATTCTTTTCTAGATAGACTTCATAAATAGCACAGCCCAGTTCTCAGAAGCCAGACACACATTTCTTGTTAGGTTTTATCCTTCACACTGTCTTTCTTCCTCTTTGTAGTGAAATGAATTTTACCGTGCCTGGGAAGTCACTTAATTTAGAAGCAAGCATATTCAAAAGTTAAATTGAAGATTAAAACACATTTTGATGATTTTTCTATGCCCTAAGCCAAGTCTGTGCTGGTGTTTTGCCCAGCCCATCCTAGTAGATGAATAGATGAAAGACGAGTTACCAGGTTGATGTTTTGAAACTAAACAAATTTGTTTCTTTCATTAACCAACAAAACTATTAACATAAAGTAGAATTTTGATCTCAATTATTCATGTGTGAAACATTTATGACAGACATCAAATCAGCAATATTTACATCTTTTCCAAAAGATGTTCATCTTAATGCTTTTTTTTTGCAGTTTCTGGCCAGGGCTGGGTTTGAACCCACCACCTCCAGCCTATGGGGCCAATGCCCTACTCCTTTAAGCACCACCCCCTTAATGCTTTTCTTTACATCAAATTACATATTGAGGCATACAAACCAATTGGAAACATGAAAATGCAGTTGGGAAGGGAAATCTACAAATTTTTTTTCTCCGTATGTCAGAAACCACTTCTATTTTGAAAATATCCTCTTTTCATTTATCTATGCAAATATTTGCTTCCATTAGAATGGATAATTCACTAGTAGTATTGGAAATTCAGAATACATTATTGTGTGCTTGGTTAAGTCAGAATGAAGTACTATGTACTAAAGTAGATTGAGATGTAGGTAATGGCAGGGTACACTGAGGCATATCATTGTTCATAAAATTTTTAGCAAATGAGGGAAAAAATAGTTATTTAGAATTTAGACATAAGACCTAATGAAGTGGCCCACAGAAGTTTTGGGGGCTGGGAGACATCAAGGTGCCCTGCATTTCTTAGATACCCTTTGATGTCAGTTCTCTTCAGTTCTTAGAGAGATCTAGAAGGCCAGAACTTCTGAGTTAGTCATTTTTGCTTTCACTCCTTGGATATTTTTGCCATAATTTTTTGGCCAAAATTTAGAAGATCTAACTCTAGGCCAGAATAGTCACATACATTGGGTTTCAGTGCCTCATAGGCAGGAGATCCAGACACTCTTATATGAAAACAATTTGCACGGTTGATACTGGTTGGAAATCATGAGGTCCCACATAGTAACAATGAAGGGAAAGTCTAAGGTAGTTGTGAATCCAAATAAAAATGTAGACCCATGGAACAGAAGACAAAAACTGTAGCAATGCCCATATCAAATGATGCTTTTCATTCTAGAATTTCTCCTAGACATTGTTTATAAGAATATTAAGATGAGCCTGGAAGAATTAAACTGTCTTGATTTCTCTTTAGTAAGTGACAGAAGAAAATAACTGGTGTCTTCCACTGAGTAGAATCACTTCTGGTTGTCATGTGCTGTAAGTCACTCTCAAAGGTTTCATAATCTAATTGTCCTTTAGAAAACTGACTGCTTTAAAATATGTTGATAAAGTCTTCCTTTTAAGAAGTGGAGCTTAATTGCTCTCCTTTTGAACATCACCGGAAAAACTGAAGCTTCTGCTCAATGTCCAGCAAGAAATGGAGGCTTCCTGCCTGCAGTGATGTGAAGGAGCCATCCTGCAGGGGACACTGGAGTGCCAGTCTGTTCCCAGATTTGGCTCATGTTTGGACGGCAACCTCATGAGACCCTGAGCCAGCACCACCCAGCCAAACGGCTTTCCAAATTCCTGATCAGCATGAGCTGTAGGGTAAGAAATGCCTGCAGTTTTAAGCTGCTAAATGCTGGGGTAATTTGCTATGTAGCAATAGATAACTAATGTAAACACACAGACAATTCTGCAATGGCAAATGTGTTTCTTTCTCAAGTATAAAGTTTCAGCCAAAAGAAAAAATGGGGTACTCTAATGGAGGCTAATCTAGTAGACTGAGAACACACTGGGGGTTCTCACTTTACAAGGAACAGGCTCCCCAGGCTTGTGACTCCCCCCGCCCCCCCGCCCTGCATGGACTCCTGTAATAAGTCCCTGCTCTCAGTCCTTAAATGTCAAGAAAGATGTACTTTCTCCTAAACAGGATTTGAGTTGCCTACCTCTGAGAATTTTGTGAAGAAATGAGAGGAAAATATGAAACTTGTTTAGTTTAATGATAATTTTTTTCTGCCTTTCCTAGAAAAAAATATTTGTGAAGTTACTTCCAAAGGGAGCGCTAAAAAAAATACTTTGGAAAGAGAAAAATAGAGCCTTAGTGGGACCATTTTCAGGTGGAGTTTATTAATAATTTGGCTGAATTGGCACATGTTCTTGGCAAAAAACAAAAAAACAAAAAGCAGAAACTCTCTTGTTCAAGAGCATTCTCTATTATAAATCCTGATGCAAAATTGCTAGTTATTTTAGCTATGATGCAATTAGGGATAAGGAGATTGGCAAAGAAGTATATATTGAAACACTGTAAGAATTTTTTTGGTATCAAAACATTTTCAAGTTAACCTTCCAGTTGTAAGCTTTCTTTAAGCCAAAGCATAGTAACTTTCAACTAGAATTTAAAATTTGAGAAAGATTAAAGTTTTATCATAACATAGATTTAATTCTTTCCTTTTTAAGAACAAGAAGTGGCTTTTTTAAAATGAAAAAGAGGTAAATATTATTTTTCTGTGAAATACATGTCTAATCAAAAATATGAGATGTGACTGGGTATGGCGGTTCATGCCTGTAAACCTAGCACTTCGGAAGGCCAAGGTAGAAAGATCCCTTGAGGCCAGGAGCTCAAGACCAGTCTGAGGAGCATACTGAGATCTTAATTCTGCAAAGAGAATTAAAAAAAAAAACAAATCACCAAACAACTCAGTGGCACTTGCTTTGTAGTCCCAGCTCTTCAGGAGGGTGAAGCAAGAGGAATGCTTGAGCCCAGGAGTTCTGGGTTGCCGTGAGCTGTGATCACACCACTGCAAACCAGCGTTATGTACATTTTTCTGCTTGTGTGTTTTAGATGAAGAGTTTTGCTGTTTTCAACAAAGTAATCTCAACATGATCACTGACCCTAACAGTTTAATAATTCCTGTAGAGACTTTGCTAAGAAGAACATTTTCTAATTCCATCCATATAAACCTAATTATAGCCTTAGAATATGGGAAGGGAGTGGGAGGGGGAGGTGAGGGGGATGGATGGGGGGAGGGAGGGTGATTGGTGGGGTCACCTCTATGGTTTACCTTACAAGGGTACAAGTGAATCTTTCTAAAAGCAGAGTATGAATGTTTTAACTCAATAACAAGGAAAATGACATGAAGGTTATGTTAACTACTTTGATGAGAGTATTTCAAAATGTATATGAAAATAGCACGCTGTACCCCATGATTGCATTAGTGTACACGGTTATGCTATAAGAAATAAAAAAATAAATAAATTAATAAAAGAATAATTATACCAACAAAAATAAATAAAAAAATATATAAAATGTAAAAAAAAATAATCCCTGTAGACACATATTGTTTCTTCCATTTTCCATCTAATGGGAACACTTTTAGAGGTCACTGAAATTTCACTAGACAGTTCAGCTCCATTTTACTTGAAAACATATCACTTACCTCAGATAAATAAGTTGATAAATTAAGTTTTGTCAAGAGCTACTTATTTTTCTATTAAAAAAATCTGTAATGCAAATGAGCACATCAGATCTACTGCAGTATGCAAATAAAACTATCATCACCAGAAATTTGAGACTATACCATTAAATACATAATTCAATTTTGAAAAACAAATATATGTACTCTAGGAAAATATTCATCTCTACTTTTGAGATTGAAGATAAGACCAGCTACCTCTTTAAGACATCTAATAATATGTTATTAGAGGATTATGTATTATGTGGAGGATTGAGCAGTGTATTCCACGACTCACTATCTCCCCTTCTACAAGTAATCCTCAGAAATCTCATACAAAGAAAAATTTTTAAAATTGCTTTTTATTAAATCATAACTTTGTACATTGATGCATTTATGGGGTTCAGGGTACTGCTTCCATATACAATGTGAAATGCTTACATTGAACTAAGTAACACATCCATCACAATCATACTTATTTCTGACTAGCTTTGAAATGTACCATTGCATCATGCACATTAGGTGAGGTCCCCCCAATACCCTTCTTCCTTCCATATTCCCCCTCTCTTCCCCTCTCTCTCCTCCTCCCTTGTACTTTCTGAACTATAGTTATGTTTTGCCATTCGTATGAGTGTGTAGGTGGTTATATATTGATTTCATAGTAGTATTGAGTACATTGGATACTTTTTTTCCATTCTTGAGATACTTTATGAAGAAGAATATGTCCCAGCTCCATCGAGGTAAACATGAAAGATGTGAAGTCTCCATCTTTTTTGTGACTGCATAATATTCCATGGTGTACATATATCACAATTTGTTAACCCACTCATGGGTTGATGGGCACTTGGGCTATTTCCATGTCTTGGTTATTATGAATTGGGCTGCAATAAAAATTTTGGTGCAAATGTATTTGTTGTAAAATAACTTCTGATCATCTGGATATATACCTAGTAGAGAAATTGCAGGATCGAATGGTAGGTCTACTTTTAGTTCCTTGAGCGTTTTCCAAACTTTTTTCCAAAAAGGTCATATTAGCTTGCATTCCCACCAGCAGTGTAGAAGTGTTCCCTTCTCTCCGCATCCATGCCAACAACTGTAGTCTTGAGATTTTGTGACGTGGGCTAATCTTACTGGAGTTAGATGATATCTCAAAGTGGTTTTGATTTTCATTTCTCTGATGATTAAGGATGATGAGCATTTTTTCATGTGTTTGTAGGCCATATGCCTGTCTTCATCAGAGAAGTTCCTGTTCATGTCTCTTGCCTACATAGAAATAGGGTTATCTATTCTTTTCTTATTGGTTAGTTTGGCTTAGCTCCCCATCTTTGGCTTCATAGAGTCCGATTCTGTCCAGTTTTTCTTCCTCTGCTCAGGAGCCTCTGCTGAGGGTTGCAACCAGTTGGCCATCTTTCCAGAATTCCTCCACAATGAAATATTTTAAAGTAGAAAGAATCAAAACTATATAAATTACATCATATTTAATGTGTAAAATTAATACAAAGTCTAGAACAAGTTGTCAACAATATTTATTTTTAATTAATATTATTTTTATTTATTTATTTATTTTGAGACAGAATTTCACTTTATTGCCTCTGACTAGAAGGCCATGTTGTCAGCTTAGCTCACAGCAAACTCAAACTCCTGGTTTCATGCAATGCTCCTGCCTCAGCCTCCCGAGTAGTGGGAACTACAGGCATCCACCACAATGACCAGCTAGTTTTCCTATTTTTAGTAGAGACAGAGTCTCACTCTTGCTCAGGCTGGTCTCTAACTCTTGAGTGTAAGTGACCCTCCAGCCTCAGCCTCCCAGAGTGCTAGGACTGCAGGCATGAGCCCCTGCACCCGGCCTACATGGTGCACTTATTTACAGCAAATATCTATCATGATAGCTTAAATTAACAACACAGTTTATATTAAGTTAAAAGTAGGATGACATGAAAGACATTTGCTTACTTTCTTTATTCCCAGGAAATAGTTGGAGAAGATTCCTTGTGAGTCTTTTTGTTGTTCAACAAGGGAAACTTCTGGCAAGTTAACAGGGAGCAGGGTTGTTTTTCCTTAGAAAACAATACCCTTATGAATTGGATGCCATTTGATGGCTCATTAGTGGGCTATCTGGCATGTGACATGCATTTTCTTTTAAAAACACTAGGTTGTGAGGCAACAAACCTATTTCAATACAAAATATAGATTAAATTTTGAATTTTAACAATTAAAGTAATGGAAAGATTCGTATGTGAAAGTTCACATGCACATTGACATTTCACAGATCACGTCTCATTTTATTGATTGGAATAATGTATAAATAACATTTTAAGGAGCATCTTTAGTGTACACCTTAATTTGCCCTCAAAAGTTCCTGAAAATCACTTGTCATTACTCCTGCCTATCTATCCCAGCCCCTCATCTTCTGTTCTATAATTTCTCACCTCTCTCCCATTTCAAACCTATTCTAAAACCCATATCAAAATAGGTTTTTTTTAATAATAATTAAGTTTTTGAAGAGATCAAAGCTATTTTCACAGTGGGTGGGAGTGCACCTCATTTATTTCTTTATACCCTAGAAAGTTGTTTGGTCACAAAGATTTGAAGTAATTTCAAGTATCTAGCTTCTACTTTATGAAAGCACATTGTCTTTTGGTTTGATTATAAATGTATACAGTTGAACTTTAAGTAATCTGTGTTTGAACTTCAAGGGTCCATTTATATGTGGATTTTTTTTAATTTTGGATCAATATGAGGGCACACCATAAGGACATTTGCACTTGAATGATTATAGCAGCTCAATTCCTTATTCCAAAGATGTGGAAACAACCCAAGTGCCCATCAACTGATGAAAGCATTGATGTACGCAGATTTTTAAAAATAAAAGTTACACTAAGGGTGCCTCCCTCTTCTGCCTCTCCTGCCACCCCCTCCTTCTCTTGCTACTTCTGAGATGCAAGACCAACACCTCCTTTCCTCCTCCTCAGTCTACTAGATTACAGAAGATGAGGATAAAGGCTTTTATGATGATCCATTTTCACTTAGTGATCAGTGAATACATTTTCTGTTCCTTATGATTTTCTTGACATTTTCTTTTCTCTAGCTCACTTTAAATAATAATAAATACATGCTAATTGACATATGCTCATGTTAACAGTAAGGCTTCTGGTCAACAGTATCCTCTCTTAGTAATCAAGTTTTTGAAGAGATCAAAGTTCTGCACAAATTTTTGGCTGTGTAACTGATAACTCTCACCCTGTGTTACTCAAGGGCCAGCTGCATATGCTTCTTGTAGATGTATTTAGAAATATATAAAGAAATGATTTCACAAGTCAGGGATGATAATATTTAATCTTATTTTGTGTTCTTACTTGCCGTGCTTTTAAAAAAGATACCTATACAATTAATTGTTAAAGAGAAAACGAGATTCTGTTATAGGAATCTGTTGTATGAATCTAAGAGCCTTGGATTATTAAATACAATTTTTCTTGTGCCACAAGAGAAAGGAAAGAATGCCTTTAAACTATGTTACAATGATTTTTTTTAATCATTTGGATGTATTATTTTATACATTTATAGAAAGACCTTGTTAGACACATTTTTTAACTTTATTCCTGTACATCCTAATGCATATGAAATAGGGAAAGTACAAGTAGACCAAATTTGGTAAAATAGTTCTAAAATATCTTCAAATGCCTAGTCATATTTTTAAAAAAATTTTTTTAATTTTTTCCATGCAATATTTTCTGTGTGATTAAGAACATTGCTGACACACTATAACTCTGGTATTTGCTTTACCACTCTTGGTGGGTACACGCAAGCAATAACAAGGTCATTTCTGAGCAGAACCTGGCTGGCACTGACTGCAAACTCTTTCTGGATTTAAGTATTGCTAAATTATTTAAAAAATGTATATATGAGAGTTAAATAAATATGGTTACATACTCTAAATACATATGTGTATATATACATTTCTATTTTTTTTTTAAACAAAATACCTGATGTTTCTACCCTTCTGTCTCATAGGCAGCTCAGTGCTTTATTTAAGAAAGTATGGACATGATGTTTGTTCAGGCAAAGGTCAGAATGGTTACTTGTTTTAAGTCTGTTTTTCTTATATATATATATACAAGAAAAATATTTATTTATTTATTATATATATATTTGTCTATATTTGTGTATATATATATATATTTAAAGTGTACAAGATGATATTTTGATATGCTTATCTTGATATACATATACATTTTAGTTATAATACCTACATTTTGCTCTCTTGGAACATTGCCAAAAGAAAATGCAATATTATTGAGTATAGTCTTGATGGTGTACATTAAATCTTTAGACTTATTCATCCTGGAAATTTGTAAGTTTGTACCCTTTGATCTCTTCCATCTTTACCAACGTATTCTGTTTCTATGTACTTTTTTTTTTTAACACTCCACATATAAATTAGGTCATGCAGTGTTTTTCTTTTTGCATCTTGCTTATTTTATCTAGCATAATATACTCTAAATTCATCTATGTTTGCCACCAATGGCAAGATTTTCTTCTTTTTAAAGGCTGAATGATATTCTGTTACCTACACTACACTTTCTTTTTTATATTTCAAATAAATATGAGGGAAAAAAATTTTAGGTTACATTGTTCTCACTTCTAAGATAAAGTTTAAGTTGTAGGAGAGGCCCTCACCCAGAGGGGTGTGCTGAATATCCTCTCATTGTGCACATTAGGTGAGATCCCATGAAATGCCCTCCCTCCTCCTGCCAATCACGTTCCCCCCTTCTCCTGCTTCTCCTCCCTCACTCTGTCTCCTCGCTAGACTATATTTATGTTTTATCATTCTCATTAGTTATAAATGTTAATATATTGGTTTCATATTAGTATTGAGTACATTGGATACCTTTTTTTTTTTTTCATCCTTCAGATACTTTACTAAGAAGAATGTGTTTCAATTCCACCCAGGTAAACATAAAAGATATAAAGTCTGCATCTTTTTTTGTCTGAATAGTATTCCCTGGTATACATATGGCACAGTTTGTTAATCCATTCATGAGTTGATGGGCATAAGGGTTGCTTCCATGACTTGGCAATTATGAATTGAGCTGCAATAAACATTCTGATGCAAATGTCTTTGTGGTAAAACGATTTTTGTTCTTCTGGGTAGATACCTACTAATGGGATTGCAGGCTCAAATGGAAGATTAACTTTTAGTTCTTTGAGAATTCTCCATACTTCTTTCCACAAAGGTTGTATTAATTTGCAGGCCCACTAGCGATAGATATTTGTACACTTTATATCTGATAATGGGTTAATACTACCCTTTCTTTTTCTGCTAAAGGTATCTTTCTCTTATAAAGGGTAATACTACCCTTTCTTTTTCTGCTCATCTGCTTGATGAGCCTTAGATTGTTTCCATATCTTGGCCATTTTGAATAATGCTGCAATGAACATGGGAGTGCAAATATCGTTCTGTGTGGTGATTTCATTTCCTTTGTGTACATATGCAGAACAAGAATTGCTGTATTTTATGTTAGTCCTATTTTTAATAATGTTGTAAACCTCTATACTATTTTCTAGTTTAAGTTCCTTCAACTGTGTATAAGGGTTCCCTTTTCTCTGCATTCTCACAAAACACTTGTTATTTCTCGAGCATTTGATAAAAGCCATCCTAGCAGGTGTGAATGATGTCTCATTGTAGTTTTAATTACATTTCACTGATAACTGGCAATGCTGGGCATCTTTTCATATACTTATTGGCAACTTTCATGCCTTTTTCAGAGAAGTGTGCATTCAGGTCTTTGTCAATATTTTAATTCAGTTATTCATTTCTTTTCCATTGAGTTGTATGAATTCCTTACATATTTTGGGATATATTAACCCATTATATAATAATAATGGGATATAGTAACCCATTATCAGATATAAAGTATGCAAATATATTCTTGCAATTTTTCAACTGCCTTTTTATTTTGTTAATTGTTTTTATTGTTCAAAAATATTTTAGTTTGATGGAGCCCTATAAACTGTTCATTAAATATGTATCACTAAATATTGAAAAACTTGATAATTCATAATACTCCATGGTGTTCATGTATTTTTATGTAATCTACATTCTATTATTTCAACACTTGGGCTCTTTTCTTTCTTTCATCATAGAAGCAATGCAGCAATGAGGTTGCTTTGCAAAATGTACATGTTTTCAAATTGCTTCTGTAAAGATTGTTCCAATTTATATTTCTACCAGGATGAATAATATTCATAATTTACTAGTGACAATAAAACTCTTCCAATTGACATCTTACTACTTTATATTTAGTTTAAGTTAACCTTTTTGCTGATGGTTTGTGCCTTCTTTTCCAGTTAGAAAAATTGATCTTCTTATGGAAAATATAAAGTAATTTTATAAGTGCAACACTTAACAAAACTGTTCATTTTTTTCTCTTTCCACTTAATAATCCAAATCCTTCTTTTTCTTTCCCTCTCCCTCATTTCCTCTCTTTTGTCCTTCTTTCTTTCCTTTTCTTTTTCTTTTCCTTTTTTTTTTTAAACTTCTGCTCTCCTATGCACACCTTACATGTTATGGAATCAGAAATTTACCCATATAGTTTCAAGATTTATCTATTTCCAAGAATCAGACAGGAATAATGTTTTGTTTCTTTCCAATAAATATTTGAGAAAGGTAAAAATCATTTAAATTGAAGTTAAAAGTTAAGTCTACTAGGTTAGGTGTGGGAGGCCCAGGCAGGTAGATTGCTTAAGCTGAGGAACTCAAGATCAGCCTGACCAAGAGCAAGATCCTGTCTAAAAATGGCTAGCATTCTAGTAGTCCCAGCTACTTGGGAGGCTGAGGCAAGAGAATCACTTGAGCCCAAGAGTTTGAGGTTGCTGTGAGCTATGATGCCATGGCATTTGACTAAAGGTGACAGCTTGAGACTCTGTCTCAAAAAAAGGGGAAGAGGAGGCTAAGAATGTGAGAAGATTGGTTTCTATACATACCATGCATGATTTTGGGACAGCTCAGAAAAAATTTAAGCCCAAAGACTGAGGTTGCTGTGAACTATGATGCCATGCCACTCTACCCAGAGTGACAAAGAAAGACTCTATCTCAAAAAAAAAAGTTTAATTTACTCATTGTATTTAAGACATGGCAAATAATTTATTGATAGTTCTAAAGAAAAGTAAAAAGGTAAATGTTGTCCAAGGCTGCTTCAGATGTTAGCCGAAGAGCTCTGATTTAAAGACTTAAAATGAATTTTTATTTAATTATGCTGATATGAAATTAAAATGAATAACGGAATCATGCCGACAATCTCAGATTTCTTAAAAGATCTTCCAGGAACTTAAAATAGATGTAGATAAGTTTATCTACTGCCTTTTCATGTTGATTGCAAATGACAGAAAAAATAGATTTTTTTGTGTGTGTGCTACAAGCCCCCTAATACTTGGCTTCTATAATGGTATGTATTCGAGGAACAATATATTCTATTCTGTAATACATGGATAAAGTTTTTTTCTCTATTGCTAAGTAATAATGAATCTGATAGTATGTAAGAAACATTGTAACAACATTATTAAGAATGCAGGGTGTGGAGATGGATCTGGGTTGAGATAGGTCAACTGTCAGTAGTCTTGCCACATCATCTGACCTGTGAAACCCTCATATTTTTCGTGTATGTAAAGAAGATACTGCCAGAATCCCACAGGCCAGCTTAGGAAGTTGAATGAGGTGATTCATACACTGCACTCATTTCAGTGACTTCTTATGTTTGGTTATGTTAACCAGACATATGTTAGCCATATTGGCTCAGGCGATCCTCTTGCCTTAGCCTTCCCAAGAGCTGGGACTATAGGCACCCACTTCGATGCCGACTGGTTTTTCTATTTTTAGTAGAGAAGAAATCTTCCCCTTGCTCAGGCTGGTCTTGAACTCCTCAGGTCAAGCAATTCACTTGCCTCAGCCTTCCAGAGTGCTGGGGTCACCATCATGAGCCACCATGCCCAGCCAATCACAGTTATTCTTCATAATGGAGGAAGTGAAATGGTGGATTGAGGATTCCTTCCGGTTTTCCAAGAAAGACTGTATTACATGTGGTACAGGAAAACTGAGCAGGTGTATGCACATGACCTTTGTAAGCCATGGACTACAAATATACAGGTTGGAAACTCACAGAACCACATTTGTGTTCCAATTAGACATCCTATCCCTATACCAGGCTTGTTTGCTGGGGGAAATATTCATTTGACAATAAATGTAGTGGACTAAACAACCTATCCCTTACTCAAAATACCTGCCTGCAAGACTCCAACTAGAAAATAAAACCCTAAATTTCTTGCAACAAAATTATTATAAAAATAGTTGAGATGTGTTATATGTAAGGAAGAATCATTCATTCTTGTAGTTTTAGTAAATTTATTCATAAGTAGTTGTCAACAAAGTGTTCTGTCCAGAAAAGAACATTCTCCAGGATAGAGGATTTTTTTCCATCGCTTATAGCCTATCCTTCCACCATATAGCCCAAATTTATTACCCTAGGAGAGGAACATGATGAACTCCCTAGAACATGGAAATAATTGGTTGGTTTGAGTATAAAAGCAGAATTTTAAAAGTCTACAGGGGGGCAATGATCTTGAGAGCCTAGAGTTCATGAAAGGAAAAAGTATTTTCTCCGACTTCTCTTAAAGTTGTTTCCATATATCAACTTAAAGACTAAAGGAATAAACATAGAGAAAACAACTGAGTGAATAAAATGAGGCTATTCTATAAGTGATGTTTTGCTACCCAGGAAAAGGAAAGCCCTTTCTATCCTGGAAGGTAGCTAGAACAAACAAGAGAAGGTAAGTCATATAGGCATTTCCTAATTCCTACCCAAGAATATAAATTTCTAGGGAAGAAGAGATAAATATTGGGATAGATTGGGAGAAGCATGAATGTTGGTGTTGGGGATGTCTAAATATGGTCTCTTTGAGAAATTCCATATTTCATGAAACTTTAGGTTCCATCTGGTCTCTAATGTGGTCTGGAAGTTCAGCAACAGGAGTGACTCCTGGAATGATTGGCATGGTCATAATCACATACATTTCCACTCATTCAGTTTGGTTCAGAAACAAATCTACAAGTTTCTGGGTTTAAATGAGAGTGTATACTTTGAAAGAATCAGAAATGGGCATAGCTTTGAAGCTGGGAAGAGAACAATTCAAAATACAGTTGTCTCTGAACCAGAGGAACATGACTGCTGGACCTCAGAATTAGCTTTGTAAGAAACTACCAAACTGTCTTCTAAAGTGGCTGCACCATTTGCATTCCCACCAGAAATAAATGAGAGTCTGTTGCTTTTCATCTTTCTCAGCAGTTGACATTGCCATGTTCTTGGACTATAGGCATTCTAATAGGCATATAGTGTTTTAGATTTTCAGTTCTCCGGTCACATCAATCATCTATTCATATGCTTTTTGCCATCTCTATTTTCTTTGGTGAAGTTTCTAATTGGTTGCTTTCTTACTGTTGAGTTTCAAGATTTTTTCTATGTTTTAGATACAAGTCTTTTATTAGATATGTGTTTTGTGAATACTTTTCTCCCATGTATCTTGTCATTCTGTTGTTAAATGTATGCACAGTTGAGATTGTTATGTCTTCTTGGAGAACTGATTCCTTTGTCATTATGCAGTGCTCTCTTTTTATTCTTGATAATTTTTCTTATAATGAGGTCTGTTTTATATGAAATTAATACAGCTGGTCTAGATTTCTTTTGATTGATGTTACCATGGTATATATTTCTCTATCCTTTTACTTTTAATTTATGTGTTTTTAATTTTGAAGTCCTTAAATTTCAAGATCCTTATAATTGGATATTATCTTTTTTCCCCTCTGATAGTCTTTTTCTTCTAATTCATGTATTTTGATCATTCATTTTAAAGTGATTATTGATGTATCTTAATTAGCACTAATCATATTTGTAACTTTTTCTATATATATTTCCAGAGGCCTTTTAATCTACATTCTCTGGATTTAGTTGAACTTTATGACTTAGTTTTATCTCTTCTGTTAGCACATCAATTATGCTTCATTTAAAATACTTTAATTGTTTTCCTAAGGTTGTAAGCTGGAATGGAAATACAGAATTTTATTTATGTAACAGTGGGTGGAAGGATAGCTTAACATCACTGGCTCCATTTTGCTTCTGACCCCTATGGTAATAGCTCTTAAGTTAAGAGCTTCTGCTTAGCTCTGCAGGTAGACTAGAAGAAAGATAACTACCATCCGTTTACAAAACTATCTCTGGGGAAGATAAGACAAGTGTGCACACAGTAACAATGCTATATTAAAGATCTATAAGAATATTGTGATCTGATTTTCATTCTCCAAAGTTAACTGATAAAGAATCAAGAATTTTTACAACCTCCCCAGACTCTCCAGACTTCAGACCAGATGGCTGCAGTCGTCCTTGGTTATCTCTTGAAACCTCTCTCCTGTTCCCCTTCCCCTCAGCATAAAAAGGACCCTAGAGTTCATGCTAACTTAGGATGGTTCTTTGAGACATTAGTCCACCTACTTATCAGTTTGCTGGTTCTCTTTATAAAAGTTACGTTCTTTGCCCCATTACCTTTTCTCTTGACTTATTGGCTGTCCTACAGCAAGAGGTATGAACTTGGACTAGATTACAATTACTCTACATTTGCCTTTAGATTTCTTTGATAGTGCAGGTACTTTATAACAGAGAATTTTCAATACCTCCCTCCCATTTCTTATGACAATGATGTCATCCAGTTCCCTTATCCATGTATGTAATCACATGGATCAACAATATATTATTACTATTATTATTTTATTTTATCTGTTTATTTATTTATTTTGCAATTTTTGGTTGGGGCTGGGTTTCAACCCACCACCTCCAGTATATGGGGCCGGTGCCCTACTCCTTTGAGCCACAGGCACCACCCTACTATTAATATTTTAAATAAGCAACTATTTTAGGGCAATTAAAATAAAAAATATTTTATTTTTTTCCTTTCTGACACTGTTTTTTCTTTATGTAGATCCATTTCTCTGAATTTTATCATATCCCTTCAGTGTAAAGAAAGTCTTAATATTTCTTGCAGTGCAGATCTGCTGGCGATAAAATCCTTAGTTTTTGATTGTTTGGGAAAGTTTTGCCTACCTTATTCACTGCCATAGCCTAGTAGCTAGAACAATGACTGACACATAGTTGGGGTTCAGCAAATATTTATTGAAAGAAAGAAAAAATGGAAGAAAGGGAGAGATGGAGCCATAGAGACATATATGTAATATACAGAGGGTGCCAAAAACAGGTATACTCATTTTAAGAAAGGAAAAAAACTGTATTAAATTTATAACATGCAAGTCATGTTTGACTTCTGCAATTAAAAGAGGTGCTTGGTATGACTCGTATTCATCTTTTGTTATCAGTGTATGTTGACTGTTACAAATTTGATAGTTTTTTCCTTTCTTAAAATGTGTATACATTTTTTGGTACCCTCTGTATATGATATAAAATATGTGTGTGTATTTGTGAGAGAAGGCTGGGTATGGTGGCTCATGCCTGCCTGTGACCCTACCACTCTGGGAAGCTGATGTGGGTGGATTGCTTGAGGTGAGGCCTTTGAGACCAGCCTGAGTAAGACTGAGACCCACTATGTTAAAAAACAAAAAACAAATAACTAGCTGGGCATTGTGGAGGGTGCCTATAGTTTTAGTCACTCAGGAGGCTGAGGGAAGAGGATTGCTTGAGTCCAAGACATTGAAGTTGCTGTGAGCTATGATGCTACGGCACTCTACCAAAAAAAGAAAAATATTTGTGTGTGTGTGTGTGTGTGTGTGTGTGTGTGTGTGTGTGAGAGAGAGAGAGAGAGAGAGAGAGAGAGAGAGAGAGAAAGAGAGAGACCTAGTGATACTGTGGTATAGAATTGGATGTTACTAGCTTGTGGTTGGTAGGGGACAAGATAACCTTGGCTGAGATAGTCCAAGAAAGTGTGTAGAATAGGAGGAGAGAAAATGTCAAGTTTAGGTACTAAAGAACACAAATGTGTAAGGGGCTAATGTGGGAAATTTTAGGTTAAAAAGCAAAGGAATGCAAAAAAAAAAAAAGAAAACCAAAAAAATTAAAAAAGAAACACCAAAGCCAACTCCCACCCAAACCCAATAAATAAAAAATAAAAACAAAAACCCCCCAAAAATAAAAACAAAAAACCCTAGAACAAAACAGAAAAACAAAGCCCTGGTGAATAAATAACTAGTGTTACAGAGTCTAGTGAACCGAGGATGGCAGTACATTTCAACTGATTCAGTGAAGGGGAGAAGTGTCCCAGGGAGTGCCCTCCTTCACTTCCCAGACTCTCTTCACTCAGTTGGGTTTTGTATTCACTCGTTGGCATATACTGAAGAATCTTAAAGAGAGCTTCACAAAATCTGCTTATGATTTTACCCTGGTAGAATTGCTAAAGTTATTGACCATTCTCTTTATGGAAGAAAACATGAAAAAGAATTTTAGAGTAAGTACGTGAAAACATTAGTGTGCCACCAAGGACTGACATTTTTTCCCGTCCTGACTCAAGGGCACAACTGAGAAATTTTATTTTCTGTGTTACTGTAACCTTATTCAATCTTTCTGTGATGGTAAAGGAAGGATAATATGAAGCTCATACATGTTGGTGTTGTTGGAAATATTACATAAGGTATTCATGCAAAGCATTTAGCATGTGTAGTACTTGGCACACAGTTAAGTAGTCAAAAAATATTGATTATCATATATATTCATATCCATGATTATTTTATATTTTCTGTTTAGAAATTCTCCTTAGAACAGTGGTTCTCAGCCTTCCTAATGCCTCGGCCCTTTAGTAGAGTTCCTGTGGGTCATGACCCACAGGTTGAGAACCGCTGCCGTACAACAAGGTAGGGATTGAGAAAAATACTTGTTACTGAGAGAGGAGTTTTGATATTTATAGGCAAGATATGGAGAGATTGATCCTACACAATTATCCCAAATGACATTATTGCCATCTCTAAGATATTCTGCACTAAGTGTAGGATAAAAGTAAGTTGCTTCCATGATTTTATAAGTGCTAGGCCTTCAAATTTATAGTAAGACTCTGGCTGTGAACTCTAATTTGTATACAGCAAGATTGCAAAGATTTCTTAGTATGTCATTAACGCGAAATAGTTTTCCCATCACAAGTGGCAGAATTTACTTTGATCCATCTCTTCTCTCATCTCATCGACTTTGTGAATAATGACATGTACCATTACGCAGTGGAATCTCTATAAAATTTTGAAAGGACTATTAATGATAGTGATCTCAATTAACGCAGAGACAACAAAGATATATTTATCCCAGTTTGTTACACCTATTTTTTCCTGGGAGTATGATAGATATTCACATAAGTGATTCACTTTATGTGACAGTGTAACTGGCAAAGAATTCCCAGTTCCCGTGACACTGAGTCATGAATCTTTTAGGTGGCTGAAGTAAAATTTCTCTCTAGGACCTTGTTTTGTATCAACTAACTTCCTTTGCTTTTACACTGGCTGTTTCTATCTCCCCACCTTCAATTTTGCTATAAAAAAAGTATACACACATATATATTAAATTGCGGCTAAAGATAACATAACAGAAGATCATCCTCTTATTTTTTCAAATGAATAATAAATTATTGTTAACTATAAGCAAAATGTTGTATAGCAGATCACTAGAACTTTTCCTTTTTTTTTTTTTTCACTAGCACTTTTTCATCTTGTATAATGGAAACTTCATACAACTGACTTATTCTTCATTCTCTCCCCCAGCCCCAGGAAATCATTCTACTTTCTGTTTCTATGACTTTTCAACCTAATAGAGGTGGAATTATACACTATTCGGCTTGTTTCACTCAGCGTAATGTCGTCAAGTTTTGAAGTGTTGCTGTATATGAGAAAATTTTCTTCCTTCTAAAAATATTCTCTTTCATATTTTCTTTATTCCTTCACCCACTAATAGGTGTTTAGTTTGCTTCCACACATTGGCTATTGTAAATAATGTCGCAATGAACATTTGAGTGAAAATATTTCGTAGAGATACTGATTTTGTTTTGGATAAATTCCCAGAAATGGGATTGCTGGATCATATTTATATATATATTTTACATATATTGCTTTTGGAGAAACATTTAGACTATTTTCCATGGCAGCTGCACCATTTTATATTTTCTGCAGCCGGACCCAAAGGTTACAATGTCTCCATGTTTTTGCCAAGACTCATGATTGTTTATTTTGATCATGGCCACCCTAGCAAGTATGAAGTGATATCTCGTTTGTTTTGATTTGCATTTCCCTGATGGTCAGTGATGTTGAACATCTTTTAGCATACGTGTTGGCCATATTTATGGTTTTGGAGAATGAATTAGGCTTTTTTTCTTTTTTTGGAGACTCTCTCAGCTTCATCAAAGGCATCTTTAACAGATTTAGTTAAGCTTCTTAATCTGTCAATAAAACTGTTCTCTGAATAAAAGACTTTTTCTTTATATATAATACCTTGTTTATTAAGACATGTTTCAAGCATAGAGAATAGTGAAAATAATATTGACTATTACCATCACCCAATGTTGTCAAACCTTAATAATGCTTTTCCATATATTCTTCAAGATTTTTTCCTTTATTAAATCATAACTGTATACATTAATGCATTTATGCGGTATGATGTGCTGATTTGATATACAATGTGGAATACTTACATTGAACCGATTAACATAATTATCTCTTCACTTACTTATTTGTTGTGCTAAGATATCTATACTCTATTTTTTGACATGTACCATTGAATAATGCACATTAGATGAGATCCCATCAAATACCCTCCCTCTTCCCAGCCTCCCCCTTTCCCTCTCCCTCCTCCTTTCTGGTCTATAGTTATGTTTTATCATTTATATGAATGTGTAGGTCATTATATATTGGTTTCATAGTAGTATTGGGTACATTGGATACTTTTTCTTCCATTCTTGAAATACTTTACTAGGAAGAATACATTCCAGCTCCATCCAGGTAAGCATAAAAGATGTGAAGTCTCCATATTTTTTATGAATGCCTAATAATCCATGGTATACATATACCACAATTTGACCATCCATTCATGAGTCGAGTCGATGGGCACTTAGGCTGCTTCCATGCCTTGGCAATTATGAATTGGGCTGCAACAAACATTGTGGTACAAATGTCTTTGTTATAAAATGATTTTTGATCATCTGAGTATATACTTAGCAGAGGAATTACAAGATCAAACAGTAGGTCTACTCTACTTTTAGTTCCTTGAGATATCAAATTGTTCATATCTATTAGAGTTTGCTTTATAAATTGAGGAGCATTCTGGTAGAGCTCATAAATGTTAATTATTAAAATCTCTTTCTTTTTTTTTTTTTTGAGACGGAACCTCAAGCTATCCCCCTGGGTAGAGTGCCATGGCATCACAGCTCATAGCAAACTCCAACTCCTGGGCTCAAGCGAGTCTCCTGCCTCCGCCTCCCAAGTAGCTGGGACCACAGGCACCCACCACAATGCCCGGCCATTTTT
>CAUYQV010029337.1:0-27792 GCA_963574575.1 Galagoides demidoff | reverse complement strand
GGGAAGAAGAGAGAGAAGGGTAGGGAGAGGGGATGTTGGAGACGAGAGGATATTTGGGGGGACCTCATGTAATGTTCATGATGCAATGGTACATTTCAAAACTATTAAGAAATGAGTATAATCGTGATGAATGTGTTACTTAGTTCAGTGTAAACATTTCACATTGTATATCAAAGTAGTAACCTGTACCTCATAAATGCATCAACGTACAATGTTATGATTTAATAAAAGATTTAATAAAAATTAATTAATTTTTAAAAAATAATAAAAAAATAAATTGGGTTCAGGAACAGAGACTACTTAATTGAATTTAGATGACTTCTATTTTTTGTATATGTCTAGAAATTTAACACATCTGTAGACGGGCATCTAGATTTTCTATAGGATTAATTACCTGAATTACTATAATTTTTCTTCTCGCAATGAGTCTATCTCTATATGTTTTAATAAAATCACTTTACTGTAATAATAATAGTTATAATAATGTTATTTGCCTGTGCTGCGAGGTGGGTAAAACTACTATACCTTAGTAAAAGTCAAGGAAATGGTAGTCACGATATTCATAACCTATGAACTTTCACCATGAATTTACAAAAAGTTTTTACATATTTATTTATTTAAAGAAAGGCTATTGCCCAAGCTGGAGTGCAGTGGCTATTAACAGGCTCAATCCTACTACTAATCAGGACGAGAGTTTTTGCCCGCTCTGTTGCTGACCTGGAAGGGTTCACCCCTCCTTAGGCAACCTGGTGGTTCCCTGCTGCTGGGAGGCTACCATATTAATGCCAACTTTAGTGGGAATACCCAACTAGCATACACTAAAGTCCAGAACTCTTGTGCTCAAGCAATTTTCCTGCCTCAGCCTCTCCAAGTATCTAGGACTAAAGGCACATATGAAACCACACTCAGCACACTAATTTCTTTTTTTTATGTTTTGGGGGTTTTGTTTGGGGGAAGAGAGTCCATTTGTTTTATTTTTGAGACAAAAGTCTCAATCTGTTTACCCAGATGGTATTACCCTAGCTCACAGCAACCTCAAACTCATGGGCTCAAGCAATCCTACTGCTCAGCCTCCAGAGTAAGTGGGGCTACAGGTGCTCCCCACAACACCTGGCTAGTTTCCTATTTTTGAATTTTCTGTAAAGCCAAGGTTTTACAATGTTGCCCAGGCTGGCCTCAAATTCCTGGGTTCAAATGATCCTCCTACCTCAGCCTCCCAAACAACTGCGATTATAATCATGAGTTACTGTGCCCACTTTACCCTTAAATTTTGGTTAAAACAAAACAAAACATTTTCTCATTCCTGATGATTTCAAGACAGTATGTGTCTTCAGTATCTCAAATTTGGCCAGGTATAAAAAGTTATCTCATTGTGATCCTAAAATGATGTTGCATCCACACTGCTTATAGCAGCAGTTCTCAACCTGTGGGTCGCGACCCACAGGAACTGTATTAAAGGTTTGTGGCATTAGGAAGGTTGAGAACCACTGGCTTATAGGAACCTTTTACCTTGTGAGATTTTCCCCCCAGGGGTTCTACAGAAGTAGGGTAAATTTCAAATTACACTTCAATAAAATGATACACATAAGAGAATTAACAAAAATTCTATAATATCAGTGCTTATCTGCTTCAAAAAATTAGCACAGGACATCAGCAAAACAGCAGACTAGGAAGTTCCAGGCTGACGTTGCCCCACAGAAACACCAACTAAACAAAAATATACTGAGCAAAGCATCTTTGTGAGAGCTCTTTAAACATATGTAGCAAACAAATGAATGCCCAATTGGGGGGGGGGGGGAAGCCATACTCAAAATGATATAGGAAATTAAGAGGCCACCCTGCTGCAATTAGGAACAAGTAGAGAGAAATTTACACAATTCCCAGATTCTCCCTAATGACAGAAGAAAATAATTCTGGCTTGTCTAGGGGCTGCCCACAGGACCGGTTTCTTTTTTTTTTTTCTTCTTAAATCATAAAGAGGCAGATCATGTACATATTAATGCATTTATGGGGTACAATGTGCTGATTTCACATACAATTTCGAATGCTTACATCATACTGGTTAATATATCCCTCACCTCATTTACTTAATTATTGTGTTAAGACATTTTAGACTCTACACTTGATAGATCCAACATGTACCCTTGCAATATGCACATAGGTGTGATCTCACCATTCACCCTCCTTCCATCTGGCCTCCCTCCTCTTCTCCCACACCCCCCTCCCTCCTTCATCCTGGGCCATAGTTGAAATCTATTCTTCATATGAAAGTGTGAGTGACTGTAAATTGGTTTTATAATAGTACTGAGTACACTGGATACTTTTTCCTCCATTCTCAAGATACTTTACTAAGTAGGTTATGTTACAGTTCCATCCATATAAACATAAAAGAGATAAAGTCTCCATCTTTTTTAAAGTTGCATAATATTCCATGGTGTGTGTGTGTGTGTGTGTGTGTGTGTATATATATATATATATCACAATTTATTAATCCATTTCATGGGTTGATGGGCATTTGGGCTTCTTCCATGACTTGGCTATTACGAACTAAACTGCAATGAACAATCTGGTACAAATACCTTTGTTGTAAAGTGATTTTTTGGTCTTTTGGATACACGCCTAGAAGAGGAATTACAGGATCAAACGGCAAGTCTACTTTTAGATCCCTTTTGCAAGATGATAAAGTTTATGGAAACAGTGGTTAATATCTGTGCAACAATATAAATGTACTTAATACCACTGAGTTGTACATTTAAGGATTATTAAGGTGGTACTATGATTTGGATATTTGACCCCTCCAGATCTCATGTTGAAATCTGGTCCCCAAATGTTAGAAGTGGGGACTAATGAAAGATGTCTAGGTCATAAGGGCAGATCCCCCTCATGAATGGCTCAACGTCATTCTCTTGGGAGTGAGTTCATGCTCTATTACTTCCCATGAGAACTGGTTGTTGAAAAGACCCTGGCACCTCTCTCAGCTCTCTCTTGGTTCCATACTTGTCCCTTGGCCTTCCATCCTTAGTGGAAGTTTCCTGAGATGCCTCAAAAGAAGCAGATATTGCCACTATGCTTCTTGTATAGCCAGCAGAATCATGAGTTAAATACATCTCCTCTTTCTAAATCACTCAACCCCAAGTATTCCTTTATATAGCAACAAAGGATGAGACAAATTTTATGGTTTTTGTATTTTACCACAATTAAAAATATATTTAAAGTACCTATAACATTATTACCTTCTCACAAAAGTCTGTTATCAAACAAATTTGTTTCAAAGGCATTTATCCCATTTTACTAACTGGTTGTCAGATTAAAATATATTTGTACATATATACTTATACACTCTTGTATCTTGTCAAATTTTATTTATTTTTTTAGGGACCAGGTCTTGGTCTACAGCCCAGCATGGAATGCACTGGCACAATAATAGCTCACTGCAACCTCAAACTCCTGGGCTCAAGCAATCTTCCCGCCTCAGGCTTCTGAGTACAGGGGACTACAGGTATACACCATCATGCTTGGTTGGTGTTTCTTATTTTGGGTAGAGACAGGAGTTTTGCTACATTGTTCAGACTGGTCTTCAGTTTCTGGCCTCCAGTGATCTTCCTGCCTACTGCTTCCCAAAGTACTGGGACTTACAGGCATGAGCCTCCAAGCCCAACCAAATTTTAAACAATACTTGACAAAGTAGAACTGTGTAAACACTGCCAATCTGATATGATACTATATTCTACGTGAAACTCCTAAACACTAAGAAGCTATACAAAACCATCCAAACAGATTTTTTTATTGTTGAGACACTGCCTCACTCTCGTCTCCATGGATAGATTGTCATGGAGTCATAGTTGACAGCAACCTCAAACTCTTGAGCTCAAGGGATCCTATTGCCTCAGCCTCCCAAGCAGCTGGGACTACAGGTATCTGCCATAACACCTAGCTAATTTTTTTCTATTTTTAGTAGAGACAGGGCCTCGTTCTTGTTCAGGTTTGTCTCGAACTCCTGAGCCCAAGGAATCCGCCCACCTCAGCCTCCTCAAAGTTCTAGGATTACATCTGGGAGCCACTCCAATACAGATTTTAAAATCAACAATTACCAACCTGCAAAACATGATACCTTTCCTAAATATCAATGAAGGGGAAAAACAAGTTTATATTTCCATAGAAGGAAAAAGAAAGATCCAAGCAGAACATTTATTTTCCCATCTTGCAAAGAAAGTTGAGAAAAATATTTTCTTTTCTACATGTCAACCAGGGGTTAATGACATACCTCTCCCAACTGCCAACCACCCAGAAACTAAGAAACCACTTTCTCTTTTTCCGAATCTGAATTTCTCCCTCGTGGAACAGATGAGCCTGCTTAAAGCCATTTTCTTGTTTGTTCTATGAAATATGCCAAAACACTATGCTTTTTAACATCAGTTTTCATGCCCAGATAATTTTAATAGAAATGATCCATTTGCTATTTATCTACTGTGATAAGTAAAGACAGGTATTTGATCACATATACTCAAGTAAAATTGTTGGATGTCTTTCAAATGGTGTCAAATCAGAAGATACGCACTTTACTATTTCATTCTAAGTTAACACAAAATTCTGAATGACTATATCATTCAGAATTCAAGTACAAAAATAGAAATCCATAAAATATTTTAACAACAGTAGAATACCAAATTCACACACTTAAATCCTCTGATGTTTGGTTAATATTTTTTTGAGGCATAGAATGAATAAAGACAGTACAAATTTAAGGCATGAGTTTTTTTCAATCAACCGTCAAAAGTTCTGTATTTCCCACTTTATAGAGCATATGAAGCACTGTAAGTAATATAATTCTATGGATTATTATACTGATAAAATTTTCCCACTTAGATAAGCATTATTATAAACAGAATGCTGCCATTTATTTCTTCTTAATGAATCCAATTTCTTTCTCTTGAAATAATCTCAGACTAAAGTTTATATGCTGCATATGCTACACTTCAAAGAACAATAACCCTCAAATGCCAAAAAGAATAAATAAATCATAATGACTCACTGCTTCCCAGACAAATGAGCAGATTATGATTATTATGCATGCTCAGACTTCCAAGTGCTCTCTTTCAGAGCCAAGTATATAAATAGGTATACAGCATAATAGTAATCAAATTTTGACATACTTAAGACTCAATTACAGAACACAGCAGGCATAAACCTTCAGTACAAGACGAGTAAATCAAGAAAATCAAAGTAAAAATATTACTACTATAATGTAATATTAACATAAAATCCAGCAAATAAACAGCACTAACACTTCCATTTCAAAAAAGCATTTGCTACAACCTCACAAAAAGGAAAAAAGTTCCTATAAAAATTTTAGTACATAAATATTTCCATGATAGTCCTAAAGCACCCGAAATGCATATCTGTTCAGAATATACAGTAAAATGAAATGGTGCAGAATTATTTTCTAGATAATGTAAAAGTTATCTTCTTCTCCTACCTTTTACTTAGTTACCAAAACTTTCATCTTTATATTGAAAGAAGTGAAATAGTATTGGCTGATTATATAGTCAAAGTTCTTTTAAGGGAAAAGCACTCAATGATAGGTGTCCATTATTTTTCTATCTCATGATGCTAAATGTAGTATGAAAACAAACAAAAAAAAAAGCCACAAGTTATTTTTAGATCAACACTGAGCTGGTCAAATAAATATTATGCCTGCTTTGTAATGTGACTCCCATAGTACTGACTCCACCGAGAATAAACAGACATCATGCACACTCAATCACATGAGATAGGTTCAAAAACAGCTGAGTCACCCACCAATAGCCTTTCACTTCCTGTTCCCAATAAAATTTCCACTGCAACATCAGGCTTCTCCTTCTATTCCTAATAATAAGTTACACTTTCTGAAAACTATCCCTCAGTGGCACCCACCAGTCTACAGTAAAACTAAGGCATCTATCTCATGGTTCTATCACTACTGCAACCAACAGAAGCTTCCAACAATACAAAAACAAAGACAAGCAAAAACAAAAAGCTAATTAGGCTGGCAAACTTCATCTCAATTAAGCCAGGTCTATTTGAAAATAACAAGTCTTTGCAGCTGACCTATAAAGTGAATGTAGTCCCACTATACTGTCTATGTAGCTTATACTTATTTTTTGGACACAACCAATGTACTGCCTAGATTTTCTTTGTAAAGCATCCCTAAATGACACGGTCAAGGTTCTTCTACTATGAATAACAAATCTCAAAACATAATTGTTTTCAGTTTTCCTTCCTATGAAAATAGATTTAGTGTATCTGTGAAAAGCATTAGCCAGACAAACACTTCTACTCAAACTGGAAGGAAATAAACCCCCAAACAATACCTGATTTAAAATAAAGCAATCCAACAAGCTTGTGTGGAGTTTTGGTCTTTGATTGTTTGCATCATAAACCATTAGGTCACACATATAAAGTTGACAGAGACATGACTCATGGGCAGACTCGTGTGCAGACAATTACAACTTACCTAACAAATGTTTAAAAAAAGTATGTTACAGAAAGTTGTATAAGGACTGTGAATAATATGTCAAAAAGTATAAAGAAAAAAGTAATCAAATCTTCCTGGGAGAAGGAGATTGTTATGGAGCCTATAGAGATGACAGTTGGATAGTAATGGATTAGTGAGCTTGTAGGAGGGGATGGCACGTGTAGGCAAAACAAAGAGTACAAACAGGAGCACAACAACTTAAAAAAGTAGGGCATATCTGCTGAATCCTTTAGATCAGTAATGCCACAGATGTGGATGAGGCAGAATGAGAGGCGGTGAGGTCAAGGATAGATTAGGACTAGACTAAAAGATTTGTCAAGTTAACTAAGGATTTTACCATGAAAGTAATTCTAGGAGATGTTGAACAAGGCAGCAATATCATCCAAATTGTTTAATAAAGAGAACTACTGCAACAATATGAAATTCTAAAGAAGAAACTGGTGGTGGGATCATAGGAAGGCATTTCAACAGCCCAGGTACAGGAAGATAAGGGTCTGATCTGCCACAATGAATATAAACAAAGGAGGCAGCTTTGGGAGTTAATCAGTATAATGCAACAGCAAGACTTTCTTCGCAAAAAGATATAAGGGGTGGAATGCTGATGTTCCAAGGTTGTAAGTTTAGATGGCTAAGAATGGTAATAGAACCCAAAATAATTGGGTTCCAGGTCAAATTCTGACCTTACCTCATACACCATTACTTTCCTGCCACATTTGCCTTATTCATTTCCCTCAAAAATGCCAACATCATTTTCTCTTATGGCCTTTGCAGAAGTTATTTTCTCTGCTAAAGTGGTAATTCATTTGTAATTCTGTCATAGAGACTCCAGGTACAAAAATCTAGAGAATAATTAGACATGCACAGAGCACAGTCAACACCAGTCCATTAACTAGGAATCAGCAACACAAAGAAGAAAGTTCCAAAGAACACATAAACTCCTTTTATTGGGTGTATTTGTGCTACACACGTTATCTGCTTTAATCATACAAAATCTTTTTTAAAATGAGAAAAGAAGCTGGGCGCAGTGGCTCACACCTATAATCCTAGCACTCTGGGAGGCCAAAGCAGAGGTGAACTGTCTGAGCTTAGGAGTTCGAGACTAGCCTGAGCAAGAGCAAGACTCCATCTCTATTAAATATAGAAAAATTATCCAGGCATTGTGGCAGGTGCCTGTGGTCCTAGCTACTCAAGGAGGCTGAGACAAGAAGACTGCTGGAGCCCAGGAGTTTGAAGTTGCTGTGAGCTATGATGATGCCACAACACTCTAGCGAGGGCACAGAATGAGATTCTGTGTACAAAAATAATAATAAAAAAAAAAAAAGAGTGAGACAGAAAACAGAAGAAGTCATTTGACAAAATTCAACACTCTTTCACAATAAAAACGCTCGACAAACAAGAAATACAAGGAAGCAGCCTCAACAAAATACATACCATATATGAAAAGCCTACAGCAAACAAAAAAGACAACGGTGAAAGGCTAAAAGTTTTTCCTTAAGATCTTGGATAAACCAAACAAAAGCATACACTGGACTAAAGAATGCCTATTTAATAAATGGTGCTGGCTGGCTGAACTGGTTAGCTGCACATATAAGACTAAAACTGGGCCAGCACATATCACCACTTACAAAAATTGACTCATGCTGTATAAAACATTTAAATTTATGATAAAAACTCTAGAAGAAAGTACAGGGAAAACTCTTAATGATATTGGCCTGGGAAAAGATTTTATGAAGACGCCATTGACAACTGTAACAACACCAAAAATAAATAAAATGTGACATATCAAGCTAAAAACCTTCTGCACAGCTGAGGGCACAAGAATTAAAGCAAACAGACAACCTTCAGAATGGGAGAAGACATTTGCATGCTATAATTATGACAAAGGACAGATAACCAGAATGTACAGAGAATTCAAACTAACCAATAAGAGAAGAGTAAACAATTTGATTTATCAGTAGGCAAGAGACATGAACAGAAACTTCTTGGAAGAAGACAGATGAATGGCCAACAAACACATGAAAACAAGCTCATCTTCCCTAATCATCAGAGAAATGCAAATCAAAACCAACTTCAAGTATGGAGAATCTTCAAAAAGCTAAAAATAGAACTTCCATTTGATCCCACAATTTTACTACTAGGTATTTACCCAGAAGTTAAAAAATCATTTTACCATAAAGACATTTGCACTAGAATCCTTAGTGCCTTTTACAATTGTCAAGATATGGAATCAACCCAGGTGACCATCAACCCAGAAATAGATCAATAAACTGTGTTACATGTGTATTATGGAATATTATTCAGCCATTATAAAGATAGAAACTTTACATCTTTTGTATTTACCTGGATGGAGTTGAAGAACATATTCCTTAGTAAAGTATAACAAGAATGGAAAAGCAAATATCCAGTGTACTCAATACTAATATGAAACCAGTATATGAACAACTACACACCCACACAAAGAAAAAAACACATTAAATTCAAATGCGAAGAGAGAAGGGAAGAGGGAGGGGCTTGTGCCTAAGGGGCACAATAAAAGGATATATGGCACACCTCCTGGGTAAAGGGCTCAGCTGTAATTGGACTTTACCTAACAAACACAAACAATGTAATCTGATAATTTATCCCTCACATTAATCTGAAATTTAAAAATAATTCTTGGCCAGGCATGGTGGCTCACACCTATAATCCCAGCACTTTGGGAGGCCAAGACTGGTAGATTGCTTGAGCTCAGGAGTTTGAGACTAGCCCGAGCAAGAGCAAGACCCTGTCTCTAAAAATGGCCAGGCAACGTGGCAGGTGCCTATAGCCCCTGCTACTCGAGAGGCTGAGGCAAGAGAATTACTGGCGCCCACGACTTTAAGGTTACTGTGAGCTATGACACCACAGCACTCAACCCCAGGGTAACTGAGTGAGACTCTGTCACCAAAAAAAAAAAAAAAAAAAAAAATCCCACAAAAATGTCTTATGAACCCCCCACTTTTTTAGGTTAACAGTCTTTGATATATGATTTTCCATAGGTATCACACATACACAGTCTGACAGAGTCTCACTCCATTGCTCTGAAAGAGTGCTGCAGGAGCATCATAGCTCATAGTAACCTCAAATTTCCGGGCTCAAGTGATCCTCTTTGCCTCAGCCTCCCAAGTAGCTGAGACTATAGGCACTTACCACGCCAGGCTAATTTTTCTATTTTTAGTAGAGAAGCGGTCACGCTCTTGGCTCAGGCTGAATTCAAGCATCTACCTGCTAAGCCTCCTACAGTGCTAGGATTACAGGCTTGGGCCACTGGCTCTGGCCAGAATGGCCTGTTTCACCACTTCTTTTCAACAAAATAGTAGAAATTACAGTCAGAGAAAGTAGGCAAGAAAATGAAGAGTAAAGGATAAAGTGGAATTATCTGTTCACTAATGAGATTAATTTATATGCAGAAAACCTATAGATTCCATACAAAAAACTATCAGAATCAATAAATGGTTTCAGAAAAGTAGCACAATAAAATAAACACATAAAAGTTGACTGCATTTCCACATACTAACAATGAACAGTCTAAAGAAGAAAATACAAATCATTTACAATAGCATCAAAAAGAACACTCAGAAAGTAACTAAAGCAAGGAGGTAAAAGGCTTGTACAATAAAAAGTACAAAAGACTGCCAAAAGAAACTGAAGAAGACTTAAATACTAATGTCTGATAATTAAGTCCAAGAACTTGCTATCATGCGCTCACGTTAGTGGCACTGTACAAACAACTGGTAATGTTTCATATCCTTAGTATATCAGTGTCTTCACAGCTGTGTTCACATCACTGTCTTTCTATGTGGTGATCATTATTGTTGTTGTGTGTTTCTATGCACTATTGCAAGAAATGCTGGAGCTTGAATTAGAATAACAACAAACATCCGTAAATAAATTGTTAAACTTGGCAAGAGAGGAAGTGAAATAGGAAACATGTTAGTCCAAGTTTATGAAGATAATGCCATGAAGAAAACAGCAATGTACAAATGGATTAAATGTTTCTTGCAGAGAAAGCATCACTGATTAAGATAGTCCAGGCAGCCAATAATAACCAGAACTAATGAAAACACTGCAAAACTTGTTTTTGTTTTGTTTAGTTTGGTTTGGTTTTGAGAAAGAACCTCACTCTGTCACCCTGGGTAGAGTACCGTGACGTCATAGCACACAGCAACTTCAAACTTTTGGGTTCAAGTGATCCTCTTGCCTCAGCCTCCCAAATAGCTAGAACTACAAGCATGTGCCACTATGCCCTGCTCGTCTTTCTCTTTTTAGTAGAGATGGGGTATTTTGCTCTTGCTCAGGATGGTCTCGAACTCCTGAGCTTAAGTGATGTACCCACCTCAGCCTCCCAGAGTGCTAGGATTACAGACATGAGTCACTGCACCTAGCCACAAAACTTTGTTGAATTATGTGTCAAAACTGTTGGCTGACTGTGACAAGCATAGCAGACCAAGACACATAAACAGAGAAACAGGAAAATAGTAAATGAAAATCATGGCATAAGAAAGCACACGTGGCTCTTGATGATGCACCAGCTCCCCTCACCTGGCAGTGCTTATGAAGGAGATTTTAGTCTGTGAAAAGTAACTGTATTGAAACATCCTCCCACCCTTCCTGATCTGGACCCCAATGACTTTTTTCTTTACCCCAAAATAAAGGAAATATTCAAAGGAAGACATTGTGATAACACTAAGGATGACAGCTCTAATGAGTGGATTAAGCACTGGTGTCAACACATAAGCTCACAGCTTCCCAAGGGGAGACTCTAACAAGGTATATTGCACTTTTTCTAGGATGAGTTTACAATATTAACTGTGAGACTTTGATAATGTAAAGATATCCCCTCTTCATGGATTTGAAGACTTAATATTGTTAAAATGTGGATAAAACCCAAAATGATCTACAGAGATTCTATGCAATCTCATGAAAATCCCAATGATGTGTCCTGCAGAAATAAAAAAAAATCCATTATAATACTGATATGGAATCTCATGGGATCCTGAATAACCAAAATAATTTTGCAGGGGTGGAGTGTTTTAGTCAAGGTCTCACTCTGTCGTCCATGCTGGAATATAAGTGGCCTCATCATAGCTCAATGCAACTGCAAACTCACCTGAGTACCTGGACTATAAGTGCATGCCACCACACTCAGCTAATCTTTATAGGGACAAGGTCTCACTTTTGCTCTGGCTGATCTCAAACTCTCAAGCAATCCTCCTGCCTCAGCCTCCCAAAGTGGAGGATTATAGGCATGAGCCGGCAAGAGAGGAAGTGAAATCAGAAACAAAATACCCAGCCAAAATAATCCCTTTAAAAAGTTGACTGTCTCAATGTACATAGTTACCATTCAATAAAATTAAAAAAAAAAAAAAAGTCAAAAAAAAAAAAAGTTGACTGTCTCAAATGTTGATTTCAAAATTTGTTACAAATCTACAAAACTGCGGTATTGGTATAAAAGCAGAATCATTGTACACACATATATGGTCAGATGGTTTTTAGAAAGGGTGCCAAAACCATTCAGTGGGAAAAGGACGATATTTTCAGTAAATGGTTCTGGGGAAAATTGGATATCTATGAGCAAAAGAATGAAGTTAGAACTTTACTTAACACCAAATTCTGGGGGTAGACGGAGTAACTCAAAATAGACCAAAGACCAACATGCATGAACTGAAAGTATAAAAATCTTAGAAGAAAACATAGAGCAAATCTTCAAAACATGATTAGATAATGATTCCTCAAATATGATACCAAAGGCACAGGCCAAAAAAAAAAAAAAAACTAGACATCTAAAAAATTTTTAAATGTGTTCATAAAAAGATACTATCAACAGAGTACAAAAGCAACCCACAGAATAGGAGAAAATATCCGTAAATCATATTTATGATAAAAAATTAATATCCTGAATATATGGAGATCTCCTAAAGCTCAATAACAAAAAACAAACAACTCATTTAGAAGAGGATTTGAATAGACATTTGTACAAAAAAAAACAAATGGCCAACACACCCATGAAAAGATGCTTAACATCACTAATTATTAAGAAAACGCAAATCAGCACTACACTGAGATATCCCCTCACACAGACTAGGAAGGTTAATATTGGGGGGGGGGGATGTAACAATCTTATTAAGAAGGTGTTGAAGAGGATGTGAAATAACTGGGAACTCTTGCACACTGTTGATGGAAATGTAAAATGGTACAGCTACTACCATGGGAAAACAATATGGTGTCTCCTCAAGAAATTAAGAATAGAATTACCATATATGATTCAGCAATTCCACTGAAGGCATACACCCTTCATCACTAAAACTAGGGTCTTGAAGAGATATTTGTACATCCATGTTCAAATCAACATTATACATTAATCATACTTGGGAGCAGTCCAAGAATCAATCAATGGATAAACAAAATAAGGTATGCAATGAAATATTATTCAGCCACAAAAGGAAAGAAATTCTGACATCCTACAAAATGGATGAACCTTAAGGACATTATGCTAAGTGAAATAAACCAGTCACAAAATAATACCCACTGCATGGTAATAATTCTATGATGTACTTAGAGTAATCAAAATCATAGTCTACGGTGGCTACAGGGACTACGGGGAGAGGAAAAGGGGGCATTACTGTTTAAAGAGTATAAATTTTTAGTTTTACAAGATGAAAAGAGTCATGGAAATGGATAAGTGGTACTTAACATACAACATCATGAGTGTATTTAATACCACTGAACCGTATACTTTTAAATGGTTAGCATTATAATCTTTATGTTATTTCTATTTTTGACATAATAAAATATACTGAGAAAAAATGAGAAAGGTTCAGAAATGATAGAGTAATTTGCCCAATGTAACACAGCTAATTCAAAATGTAAACCTCAATCTGATGATACCAGTGAGAGGATAGAGAAGTAAAACACAAGTGGTAAAACCAGAGACAAAATATCTATTCACACAATTCAGGACAACTGTTATCACTGGGGAGTATACAGGGTAGTAGTGAGTGGTAGTTGGTTATTTGTTATTTCAAACTAAAAATGTCATATACATTTCATAGTAAATTTTAAAACAGTAGGCACTTCAAAAAAGAGAAGTGGTAGGATTGGAAAAAGTTGCATAGGACCACTCACGATGCATAAATTCAGGAGCTATATCATAGATGGCCTGCAAGGCTGCTGGTGGCCAACCTGGTACTGATATAAGCCCAGTGAAGGATATAACTGAATGTCACTTAGTGATTATTAAAAGGATTACAAATCAACTAAGTTATGGCTTAGTTACAGGCTAGTAGAATATAACCCAGCCATATTAACATATCATAAATTTTTAATAGTCCATCAACACAGGTATTTGAATTCCTAAAGCAGGACCACTCATTCTGGCAGCCATAATAGAGGAAAATGCCTTCATTCAGGGACTGGAATTAGGAAGATACAGAAATTAAAGAAAAAATGGGAACTGGAGGTTTCATAAAAATAAAGTTAATAATGATTAGTGACAGGATCGACGGTAAATGAAAGGAAAAGTGAAGGCAGAAAGGGTAGCTGGGAACAAAAAGGGATTGAAGAATTAAAAGACTGTGGGCTATCAAACAGGAACAATAGTATTGAACAAGGGAAAAGGAGGACAGAAGTCTGTGGTCAGAGAAATTTTAGACTTCAAGAATGCAAAGGCAGAAAAGTTCTAGATAAGACCAGGTCCAACACAGCAGTCTTCAAACGAATACAAGCCACTAAGTAATTTCAAATTTCCTGGTAGTCAAATGAGAAACAGTGAAATTAATTTTGATAATATATTTTAGTAATATTTAATCTAGTATATTCAAAATTCAACATGTGGTCAATATTAAAAATGAGAAATTTTACATTCTTCTTTGGTAGTAAGTCTTTGACATCTGCTATATTTAACACTTATGGTATATCTCAATTTGTATTAGCTATGTCTCAAGTGCTCAAAAGCTACAAGTGACTCTAGTGGTTACCACAGTGGATTATGTATATCTACACTGTGTCCGTATGGGATACTAGGGATGTATCCATAAACAGCTTCTCTGAGGAAGTAAAGAAGAAGAAGAGAGGGTGGATCCAGAAATTCACAGGCAATGACTGGATGAAACGAACTGTTGAACCAGATGCTAAAATTTTTTTAAAATGAGGAAATCTGCCCATGAAAATGAGAAATGGTAGCAAAAAGGAAAGCTGTACATGCATCTGCTGCACAAAGGTTACAAGGCCGTTTATAAGGAAATTAACTACCTCGCTTACACTGGTGGAGTGGCTTTTTTTCCAATAAACTCATTTGTTCCTAGTATACAAATGGCACCCAAATGTTTGTGTGAAGAATGGCCTCTAAAAGAACCTTGCTATTTACTGTCTTAAAAGTAAAATCTGATGAAAAGGAAGTATAGTCAACAAAATAGCTTTAAAAATAGGTTTGAAGAGAAATCAAAACACATAAATCCTTTCTCTCTCCGATTTCTTTCCCCTTTCTTATCTCGAAGAAAAAAAATTTCTTGTTTTATTAAAGCTAGAAAATATGTTATAGCTGTTTAAAAACAATGTATAATACATCATTTCAGGTATGATTTTCAAACTTTTTCATCCTGAGTTATATTAAAAAGAGTTACTAACAAAATGCAATGCCAATGGATCAGGTGTTACTTATAATTTCTTTTGCCTGCATTCTAATGAACAAATGGTGAAAAGAAGAATGAAAATAGGATATAGATTACAAGAATCAGCAAAAGGCCATAATCCACCCCACAAAATAAAAGTTGGCATACATAAACCACAAACCTGTTTTAGCACTTGGACTTTTGTTCAAATCCATAACAATGAATTATTTCCCAAAGAAGCAAATAACAGATGGACTTACTAGTCAGAATCTTTGTTTTTCATGTGCTTTAATGTTTGCTTGACAGTTTGACACTGCTAAATGATTTCTCAAAAAATTTACAGAATAACCTCACTGTGTGTCTAGATGACATCAATGTCACTACCATGACTTTCTGAGTATTTTTCCTGTGGTATCTAAACTATTCTCTACATATCACCCTTGCCTGGCATATGAGTGTTAAAAAAATTATAAACAAAAATAAATCAGGCGGATTATGCTGTGGTTCACTGAGTAGGGCGCTGGCCCCATATACCGAGGGTAGTGGGTTCGAATGCAGCCCTGGTCAAACTGCAACAACAACAACAACAAAAAATCAGGCCAGGCACAGCGTTCAAGCCTATAATCCCTACCAGTCTGGGAGGCCAAGGTGGAAGGATTACTTGAGCTTAGGAGTTCAAGACCAGCCTGAATAAGAAAGAACGAGACCCTATCTCTACTAAAAATAGAAACACCAGCCAGGTGTTGTGGTAGGCACCTGTAGTCTCAGCTACTCAGTAGGCTGACGCAAGAGGATCACCTGAACCCAAGAGTTTGGGGTTGCAGTGAGCTGTGATGCCACAGTACCTTACTCAAGGCAACAG
This sequence comes from Galagoides demidoff, assembly GCA_963574575.1. Taxonomy (NCBI): domain Eukaryota; kingdom Metazoa; phylum Chordata; class Mammalia; order Primates; family Galagidae; genus Galagoides; species Galagoides demidoff. The sequence goes on along the minus strand of CAUYQV010029337.1, from coordinate 11,789 downwards.
AGACTCTGTCTCAAAAAAAAAAAGAAAGAAAAAGGAAATTATACGTAATAAGTCCAGTGAAGAGTCAAACTAAAAAATCTTTTAACATTACAAAATAGTATTTCATGATATGCCTATTAGTAAGGTCTGGTTTTCAGCAATGATCAATAAAGTATCATGAATTGATATTTAAAGAGTTAAGAAAAACTCTTAGAAACATAATAATGAAACCTAACAGAAGTAGGACACAAGAATTCATTCCCTAGAATTAAATCTCAACTTTAAAAAAATATTAAATACTCCAAAGCTATGATAACAAAGGAAATGCAATAAACATTTTTTCCTTTTTTCTTTTTTTTTGCAGTTTTTGGCCAGGGCCGGGTTTGAACCCACCACCTCGGGTATATGGGGCCAGTGCCCCACTCCTTTGAGCCACAGACACCGCCATAAACATTTTTTGAGCATCAATCTTTGCCACAGTTTCTGCACCTGTTATTTAATTTTCACAGCATCCTATGATGTACATAGTATTTCCATTTAACAAATGGAAAAACTTCTACCTGGAAAGAGGTTTAATTTATCCAAGGACTCAGAATTATTAAGTGGTAGAACTGGGATTCACAATTCTAGAATTGGTAAGTGGCAGAACTAGGATTCTCTGTTTTTAAAAAGTAACTTCACTTTCTATAAGGCAGCCTTTATACTGTAGTGAATTAAGAATTCTAGGGATGTGGAACTCTGATTCTCAGAGAGTACATGGGAAGATCATTCTCTCTTAAGTTAGATCAACAAAAAAGAAATCTGTCTTTCTACGACTTTCTCTCAGTTCAAGTGTTAGACTACATTTGAGGCCTCTTCAGGAAGTGCTTCAATGGAGAGGTTATTCATTTCTCAATAGAATCTCTTTTCAACACAGGGGAAATTACCACTAGAAAATTAAAGGGGCAGTATTATAAATGTTATCTACCACAAATATTGACCTTACTTAATTGTGGTTCTTGATGAAGGCTGTTAGCAATGTAATCACTCATTAAGTCACAATGTTTTATTTTACATTAAGACCACCCAATTCCTCTTACTGTTACTTTAAAAGCAAGTATTTAGTGAGCATTACCCTACACCAATTACACTTTAATGTCATTTGTCACCCAGCTCAACAGCTATATTTATCAAGCCACTTTCTATCAACTGTACTCTAAAAGTATTTATCATTATAATATAGAATTATAGGATGAAAATAATTTTGAAAAAACCAACTTCACATCCTATTGTGTAAACTGAAATATGCACTATCATATCCTATACATATGCACTATATGTAATCTTCCATATTACAATTTAAAGAACAGGTAAAATCAGTTACACAGACAGTATTTCTTTGTACCTAATCAATAACCATGTCTTTATATAAGTGCTTATTTGTAGATTATATTCTGGGAATGTTTAAACCAAAAATGAGATCACCTTTCAATTGACTGAAAAAGTAATCAATTCTCTACTCAATACAATATTGAACTAGTTTAAAAGACCTGAATCCTTTTCATGGTATCCTGACAAAAAGTGGTTTCCAGCTTAGGAACTCAATCTTAATTTTATGTGATTCATGGTAACAATCACCTGTAATACTCAGATTAGCTTCCCAGACCTTGGTATATGTGCTTGTCTTGGCAACACAAGTATAACAAAATCGGGACAATACAGACAAGATTAGCATGGCCCCTGCACAAGGATGACACACAAATTCATAAAGTGTTCCATATTTTTACAGAATTAAATCTCAATGAAAATCAAGCTAGATGAGAGGGACATACGGGATGGGTAAATTCACCCCTACTTGGTAGGGCGCATCCTTATAAACTTAACTCAGTTTGTGCAAAAAAAAAAAAAAAATGGTATTATGTAAACAAAATACATGTACCCCCTAATATTCTGAAACTTTAAAAAACGGAAAGCTGTAAACCTAGTACTCTGCGAAGCCAAGGCTGGTGGATTGCCTGAGCTCAGGCAAGACTAACCTGAGCAACGGTGAGACACTGCCTCTAAAAACTGCCAGGCATTGTGGCAGGTCCCTGTAACCCCAGCTACTTGGGAACCTGAGGCAAGAGAATTGCTTGAGCCCTCGCTTGAGGTTTCTGTGAGCTATAACACCTCCGCACTCTACTGGGGATGACAAAGTGAGACTCTGTCTCAAAAAAAAATAAAAATAAAAAAGGAAGGATCTATGAGAAACAGGAAAAAAAAAAAAGATTCCTAGATTTTCCCTCAGAATAAGCTCTCTAAGGGTATCAAATATAGCATCTGGCTCTTTTTTAGTTAAGCTAATACCTATAAAATAAACTTTTACTGAATAATACAAGAACATTAACAATACCAGCTGGAAAAAAACTTCTCTGGTTTAGACAAGTATTCACACTACAAACAACCAAAAACTGATTACTTCTGGAAAATTTCATTTAGAGCTAGTTTTCATTCATCAGAGAGTAAAGGACTACTATGGGTCAGGTACTACTAGTCATATAGAGCGAAACGAGTTTTGCTGCTTTAAAAAGCTTGGAAACCAAGGTACTACAGCCTTAAATCCAGGAAGACCTATTTGTATGGAAGAAAATACTTACAACTAATAAGCTCTTACTCTGAATAAGAAGGGTTGATTACATAGCATCTGTCAGGATATACAGGTAGTCTCTGGCTTATGAATGAGATAGGTTATATGGATTTGGTCTTACATTGAATGTGTATGTAAGTTGGAACTGGTACATTTACCCATTGCCTGTAATAGCCCCCGTTCGTAAGTGTAAGTCGGTAAGTTCAAGCTGTATGTCAGTCCAAGGTTTGCAACCTGCAGACTGGCCATAATGGTTTTACCATCAATATAAATTGGTATATATTATCAATACTGTAAAACCTACTGGAGTACAGACTATCGTGTACTTTTAGCTATTAGACAGAAATGGCTTCTCCATTATCAAAGAAAGCTACTTTCCCTAAATTCAGAAAAGGCCTAATTCATTATGTTCTCATGTGGTCTAAAACTGGGAGCACTTTCTGCTCCTTTCATTGTAAACTACTCACAACAAACTGAGCCTAGGAAGTCTCATTAGGCAGCAGGTATCAAAGATCCAGCTCCACAACTTTGTTCACAGCACTAAGTGCACAATAAAATTACTTAGGCCCCATCCCAAACAATTTAATGAGACTCTCTGGAGAAAGAGACAAAGACTATCAGATGACTCCAGTGGGAAGGCAGAATTGAGAACCAGTGATAATAACTCTTCCTCATTTCTCAGCAGTGACATTGTACAGAAAAGGGAAACATGATGAACTACCACCATTTCTGTTCTCTTTTGTAATTGACTCAATTTAAATGCTATGGCTTTTTGCCTTTCACTAGACAATAATGGATTCACATAACAGCATGGCTTTCACAACAAACCTGGATCTGACAGGTTGCTTGTGTTCCCTCAATAGCAACTACACTATTCAAAATTTAGCTTTTACTTACACAGCATTAACAAACCAGTTCCTTCTCCCTTCCCAGGACGAGTTGCCCAAGACTGTGGCCTGAAAGCACCAGTGTGCCAACTCAGAAACACTATTGCTTTGCTGAATTCCCAGGCAGCATAAGTATTCTTTTTTTTTTTTTTTTTTTTGAGATGGAGCCTCAAGCTATCCCCCTGGGTAGAGTGCCATGGGATCACAGCTCATAGCAACCTCCAACTCCTGGGCTCAAGCAAGTCTCCTGCCTCCGCCTCCCAAGTAGCTGGGACCACAGGCGCCCGCCACAACGCCCGGCCATTTTTTGGTTGCAGCCATCATTGTTGTTTGGCGGGCCCGTGCTGGGGATTCGAACCCGCCACCTTAAGTGTACGTGGCTGGCGCCTTAGCCAATTGAGCCACAGGCGCCGAGCCCTGGCTGTTTCTTTTTATAGAGCACTGGTTTTACTCTGGCTTTGGCTGTTCTCCTGCCCTAAAGCAATCACAGTCCTCCTAAGTAGGCCTCTGAGGATACTAAGCCTGAGGCACCAAGGCTGGACCCATAACAGACTTTTGTTTTTGCCATACTGAGTTGTAAAATCTGGAATTTATTAGTAAATGAGTTTCAGGTTCTAGACATAATACTGTGACCTTAGAAATCTAAACTGAGGCTCGGAGCCTGTGGCTCAAGCGGCTAAGGTGCCAGCCACGTACACCTAAGGTGGCGGCTTCGAATCCCCAGCCCGGCCCGCCAAACAACAATGACGGCTGCAACCAAAAAATGGCCAGGCATTGTGGCGGGCGCCTGTAGTCCCAGCTACTTGGGAGGCTGAGACAGGAGACTCACTTGAGCCCAGGAGTTGGAGGTTGCTATGAGCTGTGATACCATGGCACTCTACCCAGGGGGATAGCTTGAGGCTCTGTCTCCAAAAACAAAAAAAAAAGAAATCTAAACTGAGCCTAGCGCCTGTGGCTCATGCCTATAATCCTAGCACACTGGGAGGCTGAGGGAGGTGGATTGCTTGAGCTCACAGGTTCGAGACCAGCCTGAGCTAGAGCAACACCTGGTCTCTAAAAATAGCCAGGTATCATGGTGGGTGCCTGTAGTCCCAGCTACTCAGGAGGCTGAGGCAAGAGAATCACTTGAGCCCAAGAGGTTAAGGTTGCTGTGAGCTATGACACCAGCGCACTCTACCAAGGGCATCAAAGTGAGACTCTGTCTCCAAAAAAAAAAAAAGAAAGAAATCTAAGGTGACTATATTATTTTGTTGCATAAAGTATGATAGAAAAGTTGCAAAATGATTTCCACATGTGACACTTTTATACCTTCATTCAGGTAATCCCTGTTATACCTTTTAGTCAGTGATGTCTTATTTAAAAAAAAAAAAAAATAGGCAGCACCCGTAGCTCAGTGGATAGGATACCAGCCACATACACTGAAGCTGGTGGGGTCGAACCTGGCGCCAGTCACCTGAAACAACAATAACAACTGCAACAACAAAAAAGTAGCCAGGCATTGTGGCAGGCACCTGTAGTCCCAGCTACTTAGGAGGCTGAGGCAAGAGAATTGCTTAAGCCCAAGAGTTTGAGGTTGCTGTGAGCTGTGATACCACAACACTAATTGAGGAAGACAAAATGAGACTGTCTCAAAAAAGAAAAAAAAATTAAAATGGCACTAAACTCATTAAAATTATGAGCTATTTACTTGTTGGGCTATTCATTCTTTGTACAAGGGCTATCCAGAAAGTATCCAGCTATTATTAGTGCTATTTTTCCTATTACATGGCTAGATACTTTCTAGATAGCCCTCCTTTGTTGTTATATGACTTACCAACTTAAGATATACTTTTTTGTTTTATTCTAAGGCTTTCTTCAATACTGAAAACATATGGAAGTCCTTTGAAAACACCATCAGTAGTTTATAGACAAAGACTTTATGAACTGTTGATTTTATTACCTCCTGAAACCTATGAAGGTATGTGCCTTGGACAAAATATTTATTGTTTGTGGCTAAGATAGCGCCTGGAAAGTAATTGTCATTCATTAAATACTTGAATGAATGAATTATAATGGCAATTGTCTAGTGCCTTACATCTAGAATGTGTAGGGAGTTTGATCCTAATCCACGTGTTCACTATTTAATAATAAAATACATTTTTAAAAGAAAGTTCATGTTTTCCTTCCTTCCTTCTTGTAGAATAATCAGCTGCTCCCTAGTTCAACTGTGTATGGGAGAATGAGTCCCAAAGACTGATACTGATTCTACTCTAGTGCTTTATACAGAATATGTAATATAAATCTATTACAAACATGGCCATTCCTAGTTTCCTTCTAGAAAGATTGACACATACATGTACTAGGGTGTACGCATTCTTTTCCATTATTCTTAATTCTGCTCAGATAAAGTTTCATATTGAAGTTTCAAGGTATTATTGATTTTATAACATTTATCATGTAGTTTTTTCTCTTATTAAGCTCAAAGATGACTTTGGATTACTGCAGTGCTGCCATTGATAAAATAAATTTGTCTCTACTTTAAAATTAGTCCTAAAATCTTTCTTATCAGTTTGAATTATGGTTTTAAGAAAACTTAACTGCTGTTACATCTGAATAATTTAAGATGCTTGTTTTAAGAGGTGAAAGTTGAAAATTGTCTCCAACGGAAACTTGTATCTTGTTTTAGTCAACAAATTGTTAGAATTGTTGCCTAATTCCAACAATTAGAATGTTACTTCAAATATATTTATTGTAAAAGTACTACATTTAGGCTCAGTGCCTATACCTCAGCGGCTAGGGCACCAGCCACATATACCAGCACTGGTGGGTTAAAACCCAGTCTGGGCCTGCCAAACAATGACAATTACAACAAAAATAGCTGGGCTTTATGGTGGGCTCCTGTAGTCCCAGCTACTTGGGAGGCTGAGGCAAGAGAATCACTTAAACTGAAGAGTTTGAGGTTGCTGTGAGGTGGGATATCACGGCACTTTACTGAAGGTGACATACTGAGACTCTGTCTCAAAAAAAAAAAAAAGTACCACATTTATTTGCCTGTATCCTTATGCCAGCAAATGTATACCACATTAGTGCTAACTTGGCCTTTATCATTATGTGAGTGATACTATTCCTATTCACTCTCTGGTTTTCATATGTACCTATTAAAATGTTTGCTATAAAGAAAACATTTAGGCCAGGAGCGATGTTCTGTATTCCTAACACTTTTAGAGGCTAAGGCAGGAGGATCACTTGATCTTAGGAATTCAAGACCAGCCTAAGAAGTAATTTCTAAATTCCGCAGCTCAGGTAAACCATTAGGCTGTGGCAAAAGCAGTGCCTTTCATTTTTTTATCAACAGAGATGAACCTGGAACCCTTTTTTATTTTTACCATAATATTTTAAAGCTTATTTTCAAACTATGGATTTTTTTAAAAAATTGACTTTTTTCCTAATTCTTTAACATTTAGGATTACAATAATATCAACCTAAAATCTATATTATATCTTCTGATAAATGATGATGTGATTCTACCCTTAAAGAATTTGAATTAGAAAAAAAAGGAAAAAGTCTTTTTTTTTTTTTTTTTGAGGCAGAGCCTTAAGCTGTCCCCCTGGGTAGAGTGCTGTGGCATCACAGCTCACAGCAACCTTCAACTCCTGGGCTTAGGCAATTCTCTTGCCTCAGCCTCCCAAGTAGCTGGGACTACAAGCGCCCGCCACAACGCCCGGCTGTTTTTTGTTGCAGTTTGGCCAGGGCCAGGTTTGAACCCACCACCCTCGGTATATAGGGCCAGCGCCCTACTCACTAAGCCACAGGCACCACCCTTTTTTTTTTTTTTAATTTTTTTATTGAATGGTAACTATGTACATTAATGCACTTCTGGAGTACAGTGTGGGGTTTTCACGTGCAATCCGAAATACTTCCATCAAACTGATCAACACAGCCTTCATGTCATTTTCTCAGTTATTGTTTTAAAATGTTCTCATTTTACTCTTAGAGAGATTCACTTGTACTCCTGTAAGATAAACCTCAGAAATGGTCCCTATAATCCCCATCCCTCCACCCATTTGGTTTTTTTTTTTTTTTGAGGCAGTCTCAAGCTGTCGCCCTGGTTAGAGTGCCATGGTGTCATAGCACAAGCAACCTCCAATTTGGGCTTAAGCCCAAGAGTCTGAGTGTTATGGCATCATAGCCATAGCACTCTACCAAAGGTGACACAGATAGACTCTGTCTCAAAAAAAAAAAAAAAAAGCGCACTTGTGGCTCATTGGGTAGGACACTGGCCCCATATACCAAGGGTGGCAGGTTTGAACCTGGCCCTGGCTAAATTGCAAACAAAAAATAGCTGGGCACCTGTAGTCCTAGCTACTCAGGAGGCTGAGGCAAGAGGATTGCCTAAGTCCAGGAGTTCAAGGTTGCTGTGAGCTGTGACGCCACAGCATTCTACCAAGGGTGATTAATTGAGACTCTGTCTCAAAAAAAGAAAAAAACCAAAAAAAACTAACTCATTGGAGACAAAAGTCTGCATCTGCTGGAAAGTCATGAAGAAAAATAATTTCAATTCTTGAACAATTTCTACATTACAAAAGCAACTTCTTTCTGTGTCTTTTAGACTGACTTTTTGACTAGACATTGGAACAACTGATATGACCAGAACTTTAAAGTTAGAGGAATAGGCTCGGTGCCTGTGGCTCAAGTGGCTAAGCTGCCAGCCACATACACCTAAGGTGGCAGGTTCAAATCCAGCCCGCCCACCAAACAACAATGATGGCTGCAACCAAAAAATAGCCGGGCATTGTGGCAGGCGCCTGTGGTCCCAGTTACTTGGGAGGCTGAGGCAGGAGACTCACTTGAGCCCAGGAGTTGGAGGTTGCTGTGAGCTGTGATGCCACAGCATTCTACCCTGGGGGACAACTTGAGGCTCTGCCTCACACACACACAAAAAAATCTTAAAAAAAAATCTTGGCTCGGCGCCTGTGGCTCAAACAGCTAAGGCGCCAGCCATATACACCTAAGGTGGCGAGTTCGAATCCCCAGCCCGGGCCCGCCAAACAACAATGATGGCTGCAACCAAAAAATGGCTGGGCGTTATGGCGGGCGCCTGTAGTCTCAGGTACTTGGGAGGCTGAGACAGGAGACTCACTTGAGCCCAGGAGTTGGAGGTTGCTATGAGCTGTGATGCCATGGCACTCTACCCAGGGGGATAGCTTGAGGCTCTGTCTCAAAAAAAAAAAAAAAAAATCTTAAAGTTAGAGGAATACATTTAAAGACTATATTTCCTTTTGTATTCAAATTTAGAAATTATTATAGGTTATTATAATATTAGCTACATTACTTAAAATGTCAATTGATATTTTAGTGGTAAAGTTATGACTGTTATACTCCCACTTGTTATATAAATCTATCAAATTATATAGAAAATAATTTTAAAAATTCAAAAGCCAGTAAGAAAAAAATCCTCACTTTTATTACCAAATTTGTAGATGAAAATAAAGATGAAAGATGAGAAACAGCAAATTTACCGCTTTTGGTTGAAACATAAAAATATTACTACAACCAAGATATGTATATATGCATGCATACTTTGAAAAATGTCCTATTTTAGGTCACGCCCTTAGCTCAGTGGGTAGGGCACCAACCACATAAACCCAAGCTGGTGGGTTCAAACCCAGACCAGGTCTGCTGAAACAGCAGTGACAACTGCAACAAAAAAACAGCTGGGCTCTGTGGTAGGCTCCTGTAGTCCCAGCTACTCAGGACGCTGAGGCAAGAAAATCGCTTAAGCCCAAGAGTCTGAGGTTGCTGTGAGGTGTGACACCATGGCACTTTACCCAGGGCAAAGTAGTGAGACTCTGTCTCAAAAAAAAAAAAAAAAAAAGTCCTTCTAGTATCCATTATTAGGCTTTTGACTAGCGGTTCATAGTTAACACATTTGTTTGTAGGGTAGTTTTCAAGAATGAGAAACACAATCTTTGGTTATGATATATTAAAGTTGGCCAGTGTTACAGATTAAAACTCACTCTGATCTTTTTTAACCCAGTAACTGGATTAACAGTTAGCAGTAACCCAGTAACCAGTTAACTGTTCGCATTAATTGCAAATTGCTCTTTTTCTCTGACTCACCAGGAAACCTCTGTGCTGTCCTCCAAGAGCTGGCTGCTGATTTGACTGCCCCTGATATCCAGGTGGCAGCATCTACGTTTTTACTTCCATCCCTCTGTCATCAGGATGATCTTTTGATACTAAGTCCTGTGCTGCAAGAGACTGACCACAGATTTATTGAAGAACAAGTATGGTCATTTTTAATTACTCCTGCTTAGATTCACTCTGTGAATAGTGATTTTAAAACCTCATATACCTTTTTTTCCTTTTAGCTTCTGCTTGGCAGTGGTGTTGCTTGTGGAAGTCTTGAATATGACCCTTATTCTATTTTTGAGAAAGATGTAGAGGGAGATTCAGTGCCTAAACCCCTGCCTCCAACACTGTCAGTTATTAGCTCTGCAGCCAAACTCTTTGGGGTTGTATGTGCTCATGTGGAAGAAGCTCAAAGGTAAACATCTTCAGTAGTTCACATATCCTAAAATATAATACGTAATTGGTTCAGTGAATGCATAATAGAGAACTGGTGGGTAAAAAGATTGCTGTCACATGGTCTCGTTAACAAAAATCTCTTATAGGTGAAGATGAGATAAAGGTTCTTTAATTAGTCACAAGTAACCATGTGAGATGATGAATATGTTAATTAAGTTGATTGTGGTAATCATTTCATGAGGTATGGATACAGCAAAACTTGTTGTATACCTTTAATATATGCTATTTGTATTATGCCTCAGTAAAACTAGCAGGAAAAGTATGACTGAGAGCATTAATACATAGTATGGAGGGATTTCCATCTTATGCTGTTGTATAAGAAAAAAAGAATGTGTATAAGATCCTTGGCTGGTCTGAGTGCAGTATTGTTTACAACTACTAATTGATCACAACCAGTAACAGATTCCTTTGTTCCTTCTCCACTCCCACTGCTTCACTTGACTAGCCTGAAAAAAGAAAAGAAAAAGGCTCAGTGCCTGTAGCACGGTGGTTACTGCACCAGCCACATACACCTAGGCTGGCGGGTTCAAGCCCAGCCTGGGCCCGCTAAAACAACAATGACAATTGCAACAAAAAATAGCTGGGCATTGTGGTGGGTGGCTGTAGTTCCAGCTACTTAGGAGGCTGAAGCAAGAGAATTGCTTAAGCCCAAGAGTTTGAGGTTGCTATGAGCTGTGATGTCACAGCACTCTACTGAGGGTGACATAATGAGACTGTTGTCTCAAAAAAAAAAAAAGAACGAAAACTTTGGCTGGGCCCCCGTAGCACAGTGGTTGTGGTACCAGCCATATGCACCAAGGCTGGCAGGTTCAAGCCCAGCCCTGGCTGGCTAAACAACAGTGACAACTGCAACAGGAAAATAGCTGGGCATTGTGGCGGGCGCCTGTAATCCCAGCTACTGGGAGGCTGAGGCAAGACAATTGCTTAAGCCCAAGAGTTTAAGGTTGCTATGAGCTGTGAAAGCACAACACTCTACTGAGGGCAACATAGTAAGGTTCTGCCTCAAAAAAAAAGATAGCTCCACCCACAAATGAACTTTAGTTTTGAGAAGCTACAGCTGGTAATGATTTCTCATTAAGAATGTTAGTTTCTTAATTAGTAACTGAGCATATATCTTTCTTAGGGACCAAAATCCACTATCCCAGAAATTCTATTATTATCTGAGGAACTAAATAAGAAGGAAATCTCTACCATTAGCTAATCTGGTCATAGTTTACAAATTATTACTATTCACAGTCATTCAGTCATCCATATACTCTCTTTCTAGACCAACAATAGCATATTTAACTAGATTTTAGCTTTTATTATTATCATTTTATACAGTTATGTCTTCTAGAGGATACCAATTACAGAATTTATCTTGGTCTGTTTGGTGAAGGCTTATGAAAACATTCCAGTCATGTCAGCAACATCTTTCTGAAACAAGTCTTGCTGTAGTTTTATTTTCAGTGCATAGAAAAGTGAATGAAATTTACGTTGATTTGTATTAGTTTCTTTTTTTTTTTTTTTCCTGAGACAGAGCCTCAAGCTATCCCCCTGGGCAGAGCGCCATGGCATCACAGCTTATAGCAACCTCCCACTCCTGGGCTCAAGCGAGTCTCCTGCCTCTGCCTCCCAAGTAGCTGGGACCACAGGCGCCCGCCACAACGCCCGGCCATTTTTTGGTTGCAGCCATCAATGTTGTTTGGCAGGCCCGGGCTGGGGATTCGAACCCGCCACCTTAGGTGTACGTGGCTGGCGCCTTAGCCGAT
>CAUYQV010029335.1:0-38746 GCA_963574575.1 Galagoides demidoff | reverse complement strand
CCCTTTTGAGACTCCAATATATTTTTAATTGGGGGGCTTGTTTTAACAAAATTTAAGTCACAGAAAAATTTTATGTCTTTTGGTGTATAGCAAAATTTGAAATGATGTGTACAGTGTACTTTCTCTTCATTGCTTCTATTTTTGCTTTCAAATCTATTTGGTACATTTTAATGATTTAGTTCTAGCTGAGATTATTTGGTACTTTGATGTGACACAGAATGTACTAACCCAATCAAATATCAAGGCAAGAGTTAATATCTATAGCAGGTTCAACAAATGAAAGTATATAGTATGTCAATGTGTAGCCCCTCACAAATTTTAACAATAACTTTTAAATTTGATTTTTTTGTCATAGAAAATTGATTTGCAAAAATAAAGAAACCAAAGCTATAAGACAACTATTAAAGATAAAACTCCCATGGAAAATAATGCTGATTTTAAGTATATTTGACCACATACACTTTTGAGTGATAGCAATAAATATAAAAATGTTGCCTATTTCAGCAATAATCTATAAACCTATTTTCCTGGTAAGAAACATCCAGAAGAAGCTAGGGAAACATAAGTGCATAGGTATATTGGACAAATGACACTAACCATCTGGGTATTTCAAAACGATCATAGGAATCATTTGTTCAAATATTTTGAAATGCACTTTTTATATCCTTTACAAGTAAACTTTGAGCAATGTGTTCAAATGATAAAGGTTTCATCTCTAGCATCTGAAGTAAATCCCATCTTTGCTTAATAGCTGTGATTGTTATAAATTCTTTTCTAACATTATGATATGATATGGTTAACCCCTCACTGTAATTTCCAATAATTCACCCTATCCTTGTGTCCCTGAAAACTATGGACTATATTAGCACCATTCTATGTGATTAATCTTTAAATATTTTTAAAGCATCTATGATGCCTTTTTCTTTTTTGCCTCTCTAAATAAACTGAGTTTCTTCAACCATCCATATATGAGGTATGACTGCTAAGTTTGCCATCTCATCCTAGAAAAAATGTTACCTACCTCATTGCTAAATATCACTATGGCTATGTACTGTTGCCAGTATCTAGTCCACCATTCAAACCAATTTAAATTTTTTTGGGGGGCTGGGGGAATGGCCATCAAAGCTGTCATTGTATTAACCTTGAAGTACTAATGCTACCAAATGTCTTTCTTTCAATCTTTCCTTTATCTTTGTATAAAGAAAAGTCAGTGGGGGCCAGATCAAGTGAGTAAGGAGAGTGTCCCAATACAGTTATTTGTTGACTGTCTAAAGACACCTTCACAGATAATGCCTTGTGATCTGGTGCATTGTTGTGATACAAGAGCCTCATGATGAGATGCTGGCCAAGATTGCAGTTAAAGAGTTTCTTAAGTATCTGTGTATGGATGTTTACTTGGTCTGTTATGCTTCACATGGTTATCTGACAATTTGACACACATTGACAAATCTTTCCGTGTTTTGATCAGTTATCCATGTTACTGGCCACCCTGACCTCTCTTCATCACTGATTCTTTCTCTCCTCTCAAAAAATATGTTTAATCCATTTATACACTGCCATTTTCTTTAACCGGCAATAACATGTCCCTGATTTTACTTCCACTCTTGCCAAATTTAACAAGAAATTTACGAATGCTTTTTCATTGCTCTAATTCAAGCTCCAGTATTTTCCTGAGAGCATACAACACCACAAATGAACACCATTCAGCAAGACATGTCCACATGAACACAAGTGTGAGTCATTGATTCTTTCTCCTTTCCTTCATCAGCTTGAATTGATAGTCAGTCACAGTAATAATTCACTTGCTTATACCCTAGGCTCTTGTCTCTATATCACTTGGCTTTCCTCAGTTGGTAAAACCACACCCAAATTTAGCCTTGCTCTTGACTACAGCTGCACCTATGTAGAGGGTTATGGCTGAGAAAGACCACAAAAGTGATTTTATTTTACATTTTTGACTTAACCCGTAAATTAAAATGGGTATCTAAATGACATCTCTCTGTGAATTTGTCTTTTTTAACTATAGAATAAATTATTCATTCTCTATGAAATAATAGGCATATGATTATTTCTTTTACTTTAAATGGCAATCTATATCCTGTGTTTCCAATTTCTCTACCCGTAGTTTCTCTTAAAACTGTCCCAGTGAGGCATTGCTCCTACTCTTCTGCTAAATTTTTCTTGTCAAAATCACAGAGAGCCTTCAAATTGCTAATACCACTATTCAACTTGATCTGTCAGAAGCATCGTATAATTTTTTTTATCAAGAAGAAGTCTTTTGAGAGTGAACAGTGGTGTATAATTCTTTCACCATTATTACTTATACAAAGGCATAAAGATACTCCAAGACTACATTGGAAAAACTGCATGACTCATTATCAGCCCTTGATTGAGTTAATTATTGTTTTCTATATGATGGACACTTTCTATTAGGGTTCCAGGACTGCATGTTCTCCCTGATAAGCAATTACTTGACTCATGACTACTTCTCAGCTCACACTGGTGATCTCATCTCTTTTTTCCTACACCAATCCTTGGTGTTTATTACCTTAGAATATGGGGATGTCTTGTTTTCCATCTACGCATCTTTCTTTGTTTATCTTACCCAGTATCATGGACTTCTATGCCATCTATATGCCAATAATTTCTAAGTTTGTATTTTTAATAAATCCTCCTCACTGCTTTCACCTTCATCTGAGCCATTATCTCCTACCAGGATAACTTGTTTCAATGATTCTGATCTTGTTCTCCTGGTGTTTAATGCTGAAACCAGCATTCAAAGAAATCCTTTGAAAAGGTTTTGCCAGTCTTTTACTTTGATATCTCCTTAAAATAAGATAGAAGCAAACTATATTTATGCTATATTATATCCCCAATATCATAGTCATCTTCAGCCAAAGCAGCCTTCATGCTATTCTCCCAGCTTTAGGAGAAGGTGAGAGAAGCCATTTTGAGGTTGGCTGTTTCTGCTTTGAATGTACATCTGAAATATACATCTGTGGACTCTCATTTCCTCCAGATCAACTGTCTTCTTGAAAATGAAGACAACACTAGCCGCTTGTTTAAAAGTTATACCCACTTTATGTCATCTGCTTCTTGATTTCTTCTACCATGCTCTGTTATTTGCTTTACTGTAGAACTTGCATTAATTTGGCCTTTCTCTACTAGGATGTAAGCACAACTACAGCCACAAATACTGTCATCATGTTTTTTTTTTTCCTTTCTAGATATACATCATGCATATAAGATATTGCCCAGTAATCAGGCATTTAATAATTATTAATTTATTGATTTAATGGATGATTAATTTGAAAGCATTATTTGGTTATATCTTATTATTTTATTACTTTATTTTTAATTTGATAAACCAACCTCATCCATAGGGATAATGAGCTTGTTCTTCACTTAAAGAAAAATGAAATTTATATCATCACGTGTATAAGATATCTAGTCTGGTTCTAGAAGAGAACATTTTGATTCAAAATCAAAACTTACAGAACAAACGAGATGCCCTTTGAAATGGATGCCTTGGAAGACTAAGAATTCTATACTAGTTATGCTTCCATATTTGGAAAGTCTTTTTTTTTTAAATATCTGATTTTTAAAGTAAAGGAAGAAAGTAAGTTTTATAAGTATGTATTCCCATTTTATTTTTTGACCACAAATAGTACTATCCAATTTGATAACTCATCTTATTCTCTATGTTCAAAACAGCATCTGGTTTTTACCTAATTTAAAATCTACCCTTAAGACGTAAGTATTTGAACCATTTAGGATGTTCAGAAGAATGACTAAGATTTGGAAGGCAATTCAAAATATACATGTCTGGAAATAGCAACATAATTTGAATGCATTTGTAGAAGGAACAGTCACTTAACTATTTGAATTTTGAAATGTTTGTTAAAAAATAAGTAACATCACAGTATAGCTATACTCCATTTCCTCCACCGACCTCTAGGTAAAGGGTTTTTAAAAACTGTTTAATAAGGCTATCATGAGAAAAACCAAGCAAAATCTTTCTTAATATTTTTCCCAAGTAATAATATTTGCAACAGCACTTTAAAGGATGAATTTATTTTCTTTCTTTCTTTACATCTAAATTTTGCATGTGTAATCACAGTGTTCTTTTTTCTAACTCTCCTCTACTACTAAAATTTTGGAAATATCTGTTTCTTAACTATCTTGGCTTTTCTTTCCAGTAAATACTCCACAGTCAATATTTATCTCATTCATCACAAATTACTAATTACGTACATTTTAAGGATGGACATGTCAGATAAATTTATGCCAAACTCTGACCCACAAATATCAGAGCTTACTTAGAAAGCATGAAACTTAAGATCCAGGGAAAATACATGAACAACAAAGTTATTACAAAAATTGCTACTGATCGTATTTATTCATCTTAAGTTACACAGTTATGTGAAGTCTGACCTTCACATCCATTTTACCTACCCACATTTTGGTAGAAAGGAAAGTTCACATTTTCATTTATTTAATAGCAGTAAATAAGATGAAAACAAATTTAATCATAATATCTCCAAATGTATATACTTGTCTCACCTTTTAGAAATTATCACCTCATTACATTTTATGTCTTAAGATTAGTATATTCCATTTACTTTTTAAATGTAAGGACATAATAAAATAATAGTGATTTGATCTGACAACCTCATTTCCACATATCCCCATTTTCTTAATGCCTTCTCAGTTTCCACTTTAACTAAAACAATAATTTTAAAAGAAATATATTATTTTATATACATGTTGATTACATTTATAACTATATTGTAAAAATATTTAAATTTTATTTTTTATTCTTTATTCTACCTCTATGATTTACCCATTATATACATGAAGCTCCTTAGTATACAGACACCTAAGAGGCAAGCCATTCAGAGTATTCAAGAAAAGACAGACATGAGATGGAGAATGTGGATGGATGAGCGCTTTATATTGTTAGTGTTATGTGTCTTCTGTTTTCACTGGTCTTGGAGCTTCCTCAACACTTACTAAGTCATGGGTGTATACAGCTGAACAGAAGTGAAGGGATAAATTCAACCCTGTCTCTGTTCTTCAGCTGTGTTGCAGTTCTTTGGGCAGAATAAAAATGTACTCTCATGTTTCACCTGAAGAACTATAGCATTTACTTCATCAACATGCAATTTCATTTATGTATTATATATTTGTTTGATATGTTCATTATCTATTCCTTTTAGACAAATTGCCCCAAACTAGAGCTAGAATTTTGGAATAGAAACTTCACGGAAAATAACTGAGGATTGAAATCTAAATGTATTTAATTGATAGTCCTATTTCCTAGAAATATCTAAGACAATTGTTTGTACTAGGCTGATTTCCTATGAGGTTAGCAAGTAATTCTCTCTCCCATAGAAATATGCTTGACTTGGAAATTCAAAGGATGTTTATTTTTCTTGGTGATGGCTTGCTTTTGTAATGCATTTTTATTGTATATACAGTATTTTCTTTACTTTTTTATGGTAGGAGATGAGGAAGAGTTGAGAGGATACAAAGATTGAGATTGAGGGTGGATGTTTGTTTAAAGTATGAAATTTATTGAGGATTTATTAACACCATGGATGTTTGCAGCAGCAACTTAGGACAGCAGATAATTTATAAAAGAATTAGGGAGTTTCTGTTAAGTAGCCCTTGGGAATGGGCTTTTTGTGTTTTTATTTATTTCCCAGATAGCTTTTTCTCCATATGGCACAACTGAAAGGCTTCATGTTTCAAATTCCACTAGGAATTCTCTGTAGTGTGTCTCCATATCCTACCTTATTACCTCTTCCTTCTCAAGGTTTTGAAATTCTGTGAGTAAATTGTCAGGAAGTCCGTTAGTCCTGTTTTGTTTTAAATTTTATGAATTTTCTTATTTTTTAGAGCATCTACAGTTCTATAGAAAAATTGCATATATAGCACAGGGGCTTTTCATTCGATCTCCTCTCTCTCACCACACTGTTTACTAACGTGCATGAGTGTGACATATTTGTTACAGTCAATGAATTGAGTATTGATGCACTTAATTAAAGCCTATAGTTTACATTAGGTTCCTGCTTTGCTGTATATTTCTGTGGATTTTGACAAATGCATCGTGTCATGTGTATCTGCCATTTATGTGTCTTAAGAATACTTTTATCACCCTAAATATGACTTGTGCTTCACTTATTTGAGCCACACCCACATTCCCAGAACAGTCAGAAACCATCAGTCTTTTCATTGTCTCTATTTTTTTTCTTTTCAAGAATCTTATATTGTTGGAAACATTCAGTATATAGCCCTTTCACATCGCCTTCCTTCATTTAGCAATATACACGAGTTTCTCACATCTTTTCATAGCCTGATAGTCCCTCTTTTTCAATCATGGAATAATATTCCGCTACATGAATGCACCATAGTTTGTTTATGCATTCACCTGCTGAAGGACAAACCCTTGCTTCCAATTTTAGCAATTATAATGGGAACTGCTATAAATATTCACAAGCAAGTTTTCATGAGGACATCAGCTTTCAACTCTTTCAGGTAAATACCTAGAAGCACCATTACTGGATCATATGATAAGCCTCTGTGTAGCTTTGTGGGAAACTAGCAAACTGCCTTCCAAATGGCTGAATGATTTTGCTTTTCAACCAGCAGTGAATGAGAGTTCCTCTTGCTCCAATCCTCACCAGGACTTAAGGATGTCAATGATTTGGATGTTAGCTATTCTGATATATGTGTAGATGTTGTTTTAGTTTGAAAATCCCTAATGGCATATGACATTGAGCATCTTTTTATACGTCTACTTGACATATGTATATCTTATTTGATGAGTTGTCTTGGTTACATATTTTAAGTTTAATAATGTGAATAGTAAATAAAACGATCCTAGCTCTCTGACCACCACAGGTAGTAGTGAGCTTTGGAACAGTGTGCATTCTGTTCAATGAAGGAGTATATTTTCCACTTGAAAGTAAATGAAACCATTATTTGAAGCACAAAGCAGATCATAGCTGACACAGGTTATATTTGTACTATACCTACTTTGTCCCTCATAAAAACTAGACTTTTGCAGCTTCCTCACAGTTCAGTATAGCCTTTGACTGAGTTTTAATCAATAAAAGATGAGTAGATGAAGGCCAAGCACAGTGGCTCACACTTACCATCCCAGCACTTTGGAAAGCCAAGGAGGAATCCTCACTTAAGACCAAAAGTTAGAGGCTACAGTGAGTTATGATGCTGCCACTGCACTTCAGCCTGGGTGACTGAGTGAGACCTTGTCTCTAAAAGCAAAACAAACCGAAAAGGAAATAAAAAAACCAAACAAACATACAAACCAAAAAATAAACATAAACCAGTGGCCAAAAGCGGGGGGGAAGATCAGATGTATTGCTCTTTTAAGACTAGCATGTAAGAGACTTTCAGTACTGATTGTGTTCTTCCTACATCTGCTGGATGGACATCAACTCTGCAGTTAAATGCTGAGACTGGAAGATCATCCACCAGCCTGGGGTTCTGAATGACTGTGAAAAACTACACTGCCAGAAACCCCACCACCACACCCACAACGGACTCAGTAATCGGTGCAAGCATGAAGTAAATTTCTATTGCTTTAGTGACTGAGATCTTGAGGTTGATTTGGGATAGCCTGTACAAACACCTTAACTAATACAATAACAAAATCTATACTCCTAACATCTGTAACAGGCTAGAGTACCACTTTAAAGGACATTCAAATGACAGTCTAGAGTACCACTGTAAAGGACAGACAAATTTATTTTGATATATGAAAAGTTTTCTCATTTACTTGCATATTTACACTTGCTTTGAGCATTTTAAGATATTTGAAATCAATAAATAAATAGAAAATTATAACAAAGAAAGTAAATTTGTGTTACTCAAACATATGTCAACTGAGGTCATTGTTTCTGTTAAGAAAATGATAAATGAAGCCTCTTACACGCCCCCACATGCATTCGTATACAAGACCACACAGGGCCTCCCTGTACAGAACACCTCCATGAACGTTTAGCAAAAACCTGGCATCATAGAAAAATAAGCAACTTAAATTTGAATGATATTCAAAGTCATAACTGTTAAAATTAGTTCAGGCTTTTAGCCACTGTGAATGTTGTACTTCCTTGTTCTTATCATGCCCAAACCAGCTTCATCCTCTCTTCATCTTTTGAGTCTTCTTTTATTTTTCCCTTTCTTTATTCTCCTTTGTATTCTAAAAAATTTAGACTTTTCTTGTAGTGCCCTCTTTTTCTAGACACTGATTTTTTAATATACTCATCGAGTATTAAATTATCTTTCAAAACAAGGCATTTTTTTAATAAGGAAAAATTTATTTTTCATGTTGAAAGAAATTAATTTTTATTATTACACTTTTAAAAAGTTATAAAGATTAATCCACAGTTCTGGTGGCACAGGATGAAATTGCATACTACTTTAAATTATTGTTTACTCTTTATGTTGAATGTTAATAAAAACATAACTGCATACTAAATGTGCTATTTATTTTAAATTTTTATTCTTGCTTTCTTAAAATTAAACGTATTAAACTGTAGCCACTTTTTAAACATATGAAGATGTCACCTTCAACTGGCAATGATTCAAATATTTTATTTAAAAGTCAATCTTTTATTTTATTGTAAAAGCACATCTAAGGAGCAATGAAACTTAGTAAATCATTCACACCTTGTAAGTTTTCTTATCATGAAATGTCAAACTAGAGTTAAGATATTAAAACACAGTGACAGGAAGTGAGAAAATCAGCCCAACAGCGGACTCAGGCTGCATCAATGTTGTTTGCATTTTTGTCTACATTCTGAGGATCTAATGGGGGCTCTTAAGGTGATGTACTGCATAAGGCTCAATCCTAGGTACTACCTGAAAAGTTTTATTTTTCAAATTCTCTATGTGTAAATTAAAGCAGTTTCATATTTTTTTCATGTTGCCCTAAAATTTTGCCATCAATGAAAAATGTTCAAAACCCCCCAATACAGATAGCAACTTCTATGCCAAATTTCTGTCAGCAACAAATGTTGTATTTGACATAATGTACAAATCGTTAGAAAAGGACCTACAAATTTTAATCTTATCTTGCTGGGAACAAAGTAAGACCAACTGCTGATTAAAGAGATAGCATCTGAAAAAACTCAACAGAATTCTTTTCAATCAAATTTTTCCCTCCTTATCCTGCACAGAAACATAAATTTCCACCATTTGATTCATTCCTGAGAATTAAGATAGTGACTTTACATGAAATTCATAAAAGGGTAATTTATGAATCCTTGTGAGTTATTACCTTAGATGCTATGCTTTTGAGGAGCTAGATTTTAGTGCTAGCTATAAGGCTAGGGCCCAGAAAGGCTGTAGCATGAAATGAATGTTAGATGTTCAAATGAAGAGAACAAATGGGCTGGTACCCTTCTGTCTACCTAAGAAGAAATGTAAAATAAAAGAGCAAATAGAGAAGAAAGTAGGGAGACAGTCATAAAATTATAGCAATCTAACATAGTAATTTCATATGTACTTTGATCTTTCTTCTATCACAGCTTTATTTTTGGAAGCATAGAAGCAAGTCCAAAAAATACATAGATAATATGATGAATTAATAATTGAATTTATCAAATATGATAGGGTAAAGTAAGTATATAAAATCCATTATATAGAGAGGGTGCAAAAATATATGAACATTTTAAGAAAAGAGAAAACATTATTACAATTATAATACTCAAGTCACTTTGACTTCTGCAATTATATGGATTATATCTTTCTCTTTTTACTGGCAAATACTGAATATAATAATTTTGATATAAATACTCCAATTTCTTTGGAAAATTTATCTGTCACGTATCATCTGTTCATACCTGGGATTTCTTATGAGACTTAGCCAAATAATATGCCTCCTGGGTGAGGGGCTCTTTACAAATTGCCCTGGAAGTGAGAACAATGTAACCTAAATGTTGTACCCTCATGTTAGTTCAAACAAAGTTTAAAACCAAAAAAAGAACGTAGCCAAATAAATTACATGGAAATTTTATGAGAACTTACTTAATACAGACTCTTTGACCTCTCTCTAACAAAAGTGACTTGACAGTGAAAGCAAAAAATAGACAAAGGGGATTAGATCAAGCTTTTGCACAGTCAAGAAAACAAAAGAAAAAGAGGCAACCTAAAGGAATGGGACAAAATATTTGCAAACCCTGTAAGTGCTAAGGGGTTAATATGCAAAATATATAACAACTAAAAATAAAGAAAGCAAATAAGCAGAATATTGGTCTGGGCACTTATTTCTTGAGCACAGCACAACAAACCAAAGCAAAATTGAACAAATGAGAGCACATCAAGGTAAAAAACCTCCTGCACAGAAAAGGAAACAATCAACCAAGAGACAACCTACAGCAGAGAGAAAATATTTGCCAACTACCCATTTGACAAGGGATTATTAGCTAGAATATATATGATGCTCCAACTATTCAATACAAAGAAAACAAAATAATCCAATTTAAAAAAGTGAAAAATTTGAATATATATTTCTCAAAAGATGTACAAATGGCCAACAGGCACATGAAAAAAACTCTCAATATCGTCAATCATCTGAGATATAAAAATGAAAATTACAGTGAGATTTTACCTCACTCCAGTTAAAAGGGGCTTTAATCCAAAAGACAGAAAAACAAAACAAAACAAAACAAAACAATTGCTGCTGAGGATACGGTAAAAGGGGAACCCTCATACATTATTCATGGAAATGTACATAAGTACAATCACTAGTGAGGGACGGTATGGAGGTTCTTCAGAAACTAAAAACAGAACTACAATATGATTTTGCAATCCCACTGCTAGGTGTGTATCCAAAGGGGGGGATTTAGTATATTGAAAAAATATCTGCCTTCCTATGTTTATCTCAGCATCGTTCACACTAGTGAAGATTTGGAATCACCTTAAGCATCCATTAATGGATGAATGAATGAAGAAATTGTAGTACATGCACACAATAGAATATTATATAGCCATAAAATAGGAAATCTTTCCATTTGCAACAACATGATTAGATCTGGAAAACATTATGTTAAGTAAAATAAGTCAAGCACAGAAAGACAAATCTAAATATTCTCACTCATCTGTGAGTAGTAAATATTAAGACAATTGATCTTATGGATACAGAGGGTAAAATTATGGTTATCAGAGACCGGGAAAAGTAGTGGGGAAAGAGGGATGAAGAGAGGATAGTTAATGGGTACAAAAATATAGTTAGATAATTAGAATAAACAATATTTTATACCACAACATAGTGATTATTGTCAACAATAAGTTAGGGTCTACTTTAAAATAATTAAGAGAGTAGAACTGAAATGTTCCTATCATCAACAAATGACAAATGCCTGAGGTGATGGATACCCCAATTGCATTGACTTGATTAATTCACATCATATACTTGTATCAAATATCATATACCTATAAAGATATGCAGATATTGTGTATCCATAACAATTATAAATAAAATAAATTAAAAAAAGAAGAGAAAGAAATTTTGCTGGAGAGTGATGGCAAAAAAGCCAAATGATGTAAGATGTCAGGGAGAAATGAAGGATAGAGCTGATGCTGATTGAGTCCCACTGAGGAAAATAAATATACTCAATGGTAAATAATTTACATAGCTAACTGAGCTTGCTTTGTCTGGAAGTTATATAAACATAGATGGTACATTAGTCTTGTAGGACTGCAGCAACAAAGCACCACAGCAGAAATGTATTGTCTCATATTTCTGGTTACTGGACGTGCAAGATCAAGGTGTCAGTGGGTTTGGCTTCTTTGAAGGGAAGGAGAGATTCTGTTCCAGTCTTCTCTCCTTAGTGTGTAGATGGCATTTTTATATCATCCTCTCTTCATACATTCCATCTCTGTGTCCTTTTTTCTCCTCATGAGGACATAGTCACAATGAATTAGGGACCACAACAATGACCTTATCTTAACTTAGTGCATCTGCCTCTATTTCCAAGTTAAGTTCACATTCTGGTTTACTGGGGGTTGGATCTTAAAGATGGGAATTTTGGAATGAAACAATTAAACCCATAATTAGTGGCAATTCTTAAAAGAATTGTAAGGAAGGAGAGAGACAGTCATGTGCTAGGAAAAACCTAAAGTTTAGGGTCTCAAACAATAAACATCTGTCAGATACAGAAGTAAATAATCTGTGTACTCATTTCTAAACTGTCCAAAAAGTTGTAAGTTTATGATGTCTGGTTTAACCAGCTCATTTATTTGGACTGAAAATAATAAGAATGGAGTTTTTTCCAAATATACGTTGTCTCAAATCTCAATATCATCACAGGCCATGGAAGGATATGACCCAATGGAATTAGACAATGACAAAAGTTGTGTTCTAGATCCTGAGAAAATGTCTCTATAAAACTTCCCACTGCTGAATACTACAGTTGCTATTTTAAACTAATGAACATTGACATCAACTAAATATTCATATAACTTTTAAATTCTAAACTATATTTCATAAGATTACATTAAATTTCCAGACAAAGATTTAAAATAGTTTAATATGAAACCAATAGATTAAACAACTATCTGTCTCAGGAGAGAAAAACACAAATTTGCCATGGGTGGGGGGAGAAAAAAAAAAGGGGAGAAGAGAGGAGGGAGGGTGATTGATGTTTTCCACCTAATGTACACAACGTAAGGGAATAGGGCCCACCCCTGGGGTGAAGGGCTCCACTACAACTTGAACTTCACCTAATAAACATGAAAAATGTAACCTAATCATTTGGGTGCTCATATTAATCTGAAATTTTTGAAAAGTGGTTTTAAAGACAAGAATGGCAATAAAAAAAATGTACAACTACTTCTATCTTAAATGCAAAGAAATAGTTTTTAATATTGTGAAGAGGTCAGGAGATATTTGTATAATCCTTTTTGCTTCTCTAGAAGCATCTCTAATTAGATTTTACAAGGCAGAATGATTCATTTGTCCTGAGAAATCCTAGAAAATATAATTTGACCTTCCTCATAAATTTCAGGCACTTAAGCTGAAATCCATAACATTTCATCTTTGTACTCACTGCTAAATTTGCTATCATACCATATGTCCAGCATACAGTTTGCTTTTACTTTGGGAAATGTAAATGAAGTTTTAATAATTTTGTGGCTAACCGTAGATGGCAAAGGGGAAAAACAGTATGCATGCATTAGTCATTTCATTTGTGCTATTCATTTCTCTAAAGTGAGGCTAGGTTCTCTAAAGTTATTGGTAAATAATTTTTTAAAATAAATATGAGATTTAGAAAGAATTAGAAATATGCCATAATATTCTTATGGGAGATCAGATGTTAAGCCATGTTAAATTGAGCATTGACTACCCATTTTCCCTGAGATGAATATTATGATTAAATGATAACTAAAATTTTATGATTAGATGACTCACATAAAAAAATTGGCAACACATACTCAAGGTGCTTTTGAAAAATGAAACACATTTTACTAATACTTATATATTATGTATTTATGAAAATTTAACACATCTCCCAAAGGTACTAAAGCAACCCTGAATTATAAGTTATATTACTATTCATACGACAGATATTCCTTGAGAAAATCAAATGTTTAGGGATTTTTATGAATGAATATTTTAGTAAAAATGAATGCAATTTTATGCCTTATTTTAAAATATGATGAAATATATATATCTATACATTTATGATGATTTTTTTATATGTTAAATTCCATATGAAATTATAATCCATTGAAACTAAAAGATGAACCATAATTCAGAAATATATTACAGGTCAATATATGACAAATCCAGTAGGAAAATAAGAGAAATATAAAGAAAGAGAAAACTGAAAAACAATGTTTGTGTCATCCATATGTATGATACCTTATAGAGCATTATGAAACAAAAAATAAAGCACAAATAAAATTTAGTAATCAAAATTATTAGTACAATGCAACCCTAAAAAAACACACTTTTCTTTTCAGACCTAACAGTTTGATCTCCATTTTTAATGAAATTACCAATCGAACAGTTTCAAAATATACTTGATATGAATATAGGCTGTCACATAATTTTGCACCAGATAAAATAGAAAACAATGAAATACTTATATTTATCTGTAACATGTGTCAATAAATAACGTGGTATCTTGAAATATACAAAGCTTTAACTGAATATTAAATTACTGTCATACTATCTTCAATTGCATATTTACAAAGAGACAAGGCTGCAAATCATAACTTTAAACTTAAAATGTGCTCCAGCAATAATCAGATACAGCACCTTCTTCTCATGAAAGTGGAAACTGAAGTGCACCAAGATGAAGTGGGGTTCCCATGGCTTCACAGAGGGCAAAGGGTCTTGACAAGTTAAGGAGCACTAAATGACTGTCCCTAAAGGCATGTGAAGCACACGAGAAAAGAAGTCATCATGTATACAGCACCCAGAACAAAATGTTTTAAATTTTCATAGCAAATATTATTTTAATCTCATTACAAGTAAATCTAAATATTTGTGATGCATAAATGCTATCCCTACCTATCTTCTTTTTCTTGCCTTCTTTCTTTAAAAAAAATTAGTAGAGCCAGGCATAGTGGCTCATGCTTATAATCCTAGCATTCTGGGAGGCGAGGCAAGTGGATAGCTTGGGCTCAAAAGTTTGACACCAGCTTGAGCAAAAAGTGAGACCCTGTTTCTACTAAAAAATAGAAAACCTTTAGGCAAGAAGATCACTTGAGCACAAGAGTTGGAGGTTGCTGTGAGCTATGACACCATGGCTCTCTACCCAGGATGATAGCTTGAGACTCTGTCTAAAAAAAAATAGTAGATTCTGTTCATCATGTCACCCAAACTTAAGGCTAGTATATACCATGTTTCCCTGAAAATAAGACGTACCCCCAAAATAAGCCCTAGCAGGATTTCTATGCATTTGTTAAATATAAGCCCTACCCCAATAATAAGACCTAGTGATGGGCGTGGCTATGCAGCATATCTGCATAGCCACAGGGCAGAGCAGTAAGGAAAACTGTAATACCTTTTATCTGCCACAGGTCCTTTCTCCCAGCCTATCACACTTGTGCAGGTTCAGGTGCACATGTGGTAACCCCAGTAGCAAGCATCCTATTGCACATGTGTCAACAGCTAGGAAAAAGGAGTTCACACATCACTAGTGCCAGCCCCACCAACAAGGTCTGCTCCCCCTGCCAGGTTCCAGAAGAAGATGATTGAACTGTATTTGAATAAATGTAGATTGTTTTATTACACTTAATAAAAATAAGACATCCCCTGAAAATAAGCCCTAGTGTGTCTTCTTGAGAAAAAAATAAGTCTAAGGCAGTGTCTTTTTTCGGGGAAACATGGTAGTTATCCAGATGACAGGTCCATTTCCCAGATTATGTAGAAAGTAAATGCAGTTTTGAAACTCTGTTGGATCCCATGGGAAACAACTGTATTGTATGCATCTTCCTTGCTATCTCATTATTGGCTGAACACCTCTCTCTGGGGTTGGTTTTTTCTTGCTTTTTTTTTTGGCTATAAATGATCTGGAAGCAATGAATGGCAATCAAGTAAGCCTTGTAGAATTGAATGTTTTGAAATGTTCTATGTAAAATCTAGTTTTCAAACTTATGATAAATATTCATGCTTTTATTCAGGACTTTCAAGTCAATAATCTAAGAAAATAATTCAAAGGCTATAAGAATATAAAACTGTGTCAAGGAGAGATTATATCCAAATATCTTGTTCAAGGTCTTCTTTGTGAATTGTTCAGAGATACATACATGATATTTGGGTGCTATTAAAATGCCTGTGGAACCTAAAATAAATTTTAATTGATCTATCTTTTTGAGTAAATTCTCACAAATAGATTTATTCACAAAGGATTTTTTAAACATATGTCTACATTCTCTAATGTTATTTTTTACTTTTCTTTCTTTATTATTTTAAAATGACTCAGGACCTTAAAGACTGATATGTCAAAAAATGTTAATTTTTGTATAGCAGAAAGTAGGATCAATATATTTAATGGGAGTGAAAAGATTTGAAAAGTTAGGACCCAATCCCAGGCCAGAAATAGATTACTGCAATCCTGAAGCCCTACATCACATTATGAAGCATTCAGAAAAATACCTTTCTGGAGCAAATTTATGTCAAGAACAATTCCAAACAAAATACATGTATTAATTAATTTTTTATTTTTCATTATATGCCTATGACTTGATAATAAGCATCATAATATTCATTTATGGACAAGGATATTACTGCCCAGGGAATAAATAAACCCAGTAATTATTAGTACAAGGTTCAAATTCAGGCAGTCCAGCTTCAGATCATTTACTTTTCACTACTTTCTTAAAAGGCCTCCCACAATATGGTGGGATGTATGAGAGATTCACAATTATGTGTCTGTGGCTGAGAAAACAAAGAAAAATATATTTTGGAGAACAAGGTTATTAGAGAAAGTGTGTCCAAAACCACATCACCCTAATCAAAATTTTACACATAAAATGTTGGATATGTAAGTATTATCATTTTGTCTAGTCATCTAACTTGATGAATCACTGGAATAATTCTAGAAACCAAATATTAGAAGTGAGAAAGGAAATAATAGAAGAACTTTGTTGATTCAGAGGATATATGCTTATATTTTATAAATTTAATACAATGGTGAAAATAATTTTTGACACCTATACCATGCTGTCTTTTACATCCACCCACCAATCCTGAAAATGAGTCTCTGCTGTCATGAAAACTTATAATCTAAGGATAATAAACTAGCATTAATGGAATGAATTCAGGGATGAGCAGGTAAATGCTGAGTGTAAAAAGAATGAGGCAGCAGCAGCCAGTCTCAAGTTTCCAGATTGTAAAATTAGAATTTCAGTTTGCACAGGTTCTGGTCCAGGGAGCCCTGTCTTTCTTTACTCCACACTGAAAGGCCAGTCCACAGGACTCCGATTTTAGAATACCTTATGCAGATCAAATGTAGCTAAACAATTCCATTTGAAAAAATTATTTCCAAATTGTCTCCGAGCAGCAAGAGCAATATCAAAGTTGAAGATCTCAGTCGTATAAGCTGAACTCAATCAATCAGTTTTGCTAAAATATTAAAAACCAATTACTGGTTGTTTCAAGGGCAGGGTCCCAGTGCTGCATAGATTTAGTTAGACCCCAAACCAGTATCACAGAGAAACTTGCCCTGTGCCTGCCCATTCTCCATATGTGGTCTGAATCACTAACCACAGACACTCATCCATGCTGAGATTTAAAATAGAAAGAAGAACGCTCAGTAAATGTTTCAGATTAATCAGTCATACTTTAGAAAGGGAGCCAACATGTATACTCATCATCCATCTGGGCAAAAGGCTTTATCAGCTTTCAGACATTAAATGACTCACTCCGCAAAGCTTTTTCCAGACTAATGGTGGCTCTAATTTCTCTATTAGATGGACCAGAATATTAGGGAGGCAAATCTTTGCTATTATGCTCCCAGAGAATGAACTCCCCCAAAGCATAGATGAGTATAATAGCTGATAAAACCTTGAAAAATGCAAGGTTAAACTGTGTTTATCTGCACCAGGCCATCTGCATCCCCTAACAGCTTGTACAGGAAGGATTTGTTCCTTAAGCATTATTAGTTTTGCTGAAATTGTCCTTGTTTTTCACTACCCCAAGGAAATAAATGGCATTGTAAAAATGAAACTGCACTTATTATAACCTAACCTATGGACTACTTTTTCTAAAGCAATTTGGTCATTTGAGTTCATGTTCTTCCCAGTGAGAATAAATAGAGATATGTGTTTTTTCTCCTTTTCAAGTTCAAATTGCCCTCTTTATGTCAGCTTTTCTTTTATATCATTTTTTTGGTAGGTTATTTATAACTTCATTGTTTTACATTAAAAATGTCTGTACAAATCTCTCTTGAAATATGTCAATTTTAGTATTTCACGATTGTATTAATGGATTATGTTAGCAGTCAAGATGGTCATATCTCTGGAGGGACATTGACTAGAAGTTCGAGGAGACTTCCAGGGACTGGTAATAATCTACTTTATGGTGTTGGTGCTGTTTATGGTATTTGAGTTTCAATGTATGAAAATTCACCAACCTCTATACTTCAAATTTGTTTTCTTTTTCTGAAAAGGTTATGTTTCAATAAAATTCACCAAAAGAAAGATAGATGGCCTGTATAACAAAACATAGTCATACCAAGAACATTGGTTCCATAAAGTAAAATAGAATTTGCCAAAAAGCACAGTTTTTTTAAGAAAAAACAGAAATATTAACTAGTTATAAGGTGTACTTGTAAAGAAATTAACAAGGTACCACAACCTCTTAGCTATCTCCAATTAAATAAGTCAACTATAACTAAAAAAAATTATTTTAAACTATAATTTTACTTCCCCAAATAAGCTTGGATTCTCTGGGTGCTGTGATTATACATAAACAGCTACTCTTTTACTAAATTATGATGGTACAAATCCAAAACCTTTATATTCCCTATGAATGCTCACGTATTCTTAAGAAAAGTTAAAAATAGTATCACAGAATTGCATATCAAGGTTGGTTAGGGTGTATTCCTGCTATAATCAGAATTCATTTATGGTTAATTATATAAAGAATTTAGTTTCCAACCTTTGGTAACACAAGAAATTCTTAAAGGCATAATCCCCAAATACTTTCACCTTAACTAAGAGAAGATGGCTCTCAACCTTAGAATGCCATTTAAAAAGCAATAGATTCTTTATTAGGTACACAAGTGGCATTATTAAGTAATTAAGTCATTCAAACTCTGTAGTTCACTTTTTTCTTAATGTGATAGAATACTTGGAGTGTTTACATACACACACACACTGGGACTTCTGACAGACTACATAAATTCGTCTCCAGGAGGTAGAGGAACCATGGAATATACAATATTAATAAGAGTTCAGATAATTTAAATCAAGAAAGATAAAAAATGGTTTAGATTTTCACATCTTCTAAATTTCTCATAACAATTTCGAGGCAGAAAATCCCCCAAGTAAAGTTTATGGCCATGCAAAGATATGTAGCTGGATAATTCTCCACGTCAGATTAATCAGGAAGGATGTTTGACTGCTTCTGCAAGACACTTATTTAACTATTAATAACTAATAGTTATTTGAACATTTGGTGATATCACCAACAATTCATGGGGAGGTTATGTTAACTATGAAAATGCATTAGGTAAATAGATAATTTCATTTATTTATTTGTCTTTTATTAAATCATAGCTGTGTGCATTAATGCAGTCATGGGGTACAGTGTGCTGGTTCTATATACAATCTGAAATATTTTCATCAAACTGGTTAACATAGCCTTCATGTCATTTTCTTAGTTATCGTGTTAAGACATTTATATTCTACACGTAGAAAGATTCACATATGCCCTTGTAATAGATAATTTCTATCAGTGTGTAATGGTTCTAAGCAAAAGGCTGTTAAATGATAACATGATAAAAGTTTCAAATTAGCTTGCTTATTATTGAAGAAGTAAATGAAATATATCATCACATTAACCAGAATTTAATGCAAAATGCTTAATATAAAATACATACACTAATGAGGAAGTTTGAATTAAGGAAGGAAACTACATAAATGTGTAAGGGTTCTAATTTTCTCATATTGAATAGTTTATAAATCATTACTCTAATTTGTTAAATATTTGTGTTCACTCCCCTCCCAGGCACAGGGTAAAAT
Organism: Galagoides demidoff; assembly: GCA_963574575.1. Taxonomy (NCBI): domain Eukaryota; kingdom Metazoa; phylum Chordata; class Mammalia; order Primates; family Galagidae; genus Galagoides; species Galagoides demidoff. The sequence continues at coordinate 19,018 of CAUYQV010029335.1, read as the reverse complement.
TATAGTACTTTATCCCACAACAATTTAAGAGTCCTTTCTTATCTTTTTTCCATGGGTTGACTAATGCTGCCAATAAGTAAAAAATAAATCTGTTTTTGTGTGTGTATTGCTTTTTTGAGACACAGTTTCACTTTGTCACCCTTGGTAGAGTGCTGTGGCGCCACAGTTCACAGCAACCTCAAATTCCTGGGCTTAAGGGATTCTTTTGCCTCAGCCTCCCAAGTAGATGGGACTACAGTGCCCGCCACAATGCAGGCTATTTTTAGACATGGGAGTAGCTCTCACTATGGCTCAGGCTGGTCTCGAACCTGTGAGCTCAGGCAAGCCAACCTCCGAAGTGCTGGGATTACAGGCATGAGCCACCGTGCCTGACCCATAAATCTGTTTTTCATTAACAGAGATTTGTATATTAATCATTACTGGAGAACAATCCAACCTACCTTAACTTTTATGCATACTCACAGGTAAAATAACACTGTCCAGGTACTGTTTCTTTTAATAAAAACTAAATTTTAAATGATGTAATAAAAATTTTATGAAATTTAATGGGTGAAGTTGGAGGATTTTATGAGTGTGCATTTATTTTCAATGAAGGGCTGGGCTTTGTTCACACTTCCCTATATCTACATGGTTAGACAAAAACCATTCAAGCTGACTCTGGTCTTAACCATGTAATGTGCTTTGATCAAAGGAGCAGTTGAAACTGTGAAACAGGCCTATGAAAATACTTAGTTCAGTCTGATCTTGGGCGCCTATGGCCCAGTGACTAGGGCACCGGCCCCACACACCCAGGGTGCCGGGTGCAAACTCAGCCCCAGCCAAACTGCAACAAAAAAATAGCCAGGCATTGTGGTGAGTGCCTATAGTCCCAGCTACTCAGGAGGCTGAGGCAAAATAATTACCTAAGTCCAAGAGCTGGAGGTTGCTGTGAGCAGTGTGAGGCCACAGCACTCTACCAAAGGTAACAAAATGCGACTCTGTCTCAAAAAAAAAAAAATGTAAAAATTACACTTAGAACCCTGATGACATGTGCACAAGCCAGGGTAGCCTGGTGTTTGATGAGAATAACACAATTCCAGGAATTGCTGTTGCCCCAAGGGACAAGCAATCAACTATAAGACAATAGCATGATGAACCAGAACCAATTGGCCCAAATCAGCTTGTAAACTAATTACATATGTGTGCATGATCTCATCTGGAGTCAGTGTATACTAGAAAATCTACTCTCTAAAATTATGTGGTATGAACAAGTCTATCCAACAGTAAGCTCCTGAGCAAAGATTGCACATGAATCAAGTCCAGTAATGGAAAGAGGCTCCTGATCCAAGTCTTAGTCAATGGCTAGGCCCACCATAGGAAGAACATGACCTTAATTCAAAAGCAGAGAAATTAAAGGAGTTAACTTTTAGAGACTAGAAATTAACTACACCCCTCCCAGCTAAACGAAGATTTTCCTGAAAAGAAATCCAAAATGGGAGCTGTGCCTGTGGCTCAAAGGAGTAGAATGCCAGCCCCATATGCCAGAGGTGGTGAGTTCAAACCCAGCCCCAGCCAAAAAAAAAAAAGCTACAAAAAAATTAAAAAAATAAAATAAAATAAATCCAAAATGTGCCTTAATTGCCTTTAGATGTAATTACTTGGAGTCCAAAGGTAGAAAGAAACAGATTCTTTTAGGTATGGCCTCCATTTTTTCCCATTTATCATCCACACTCTCCAATAGTATCCTCCACACTGACTCTGGGATTCTGGACGTTGACCTCAAACAGTTGACCTATCATAAAATTGAAAATTCTCCACAAGGTAAGTCTTGGAAAGGGCATGCTCATTGGATCTTGCTTTCTTACTGTTTTAATCTCCTGATAATGGGATTAATCCCAGGCTATCTTGCTGTAGTAGCAACCCTGTGGCCTAATACCCCTGTTGCCCTAGTCAAATGCCAGACAGGAAATGAAGGCCAGCTGGATATGGTCAGCACCTCCCCACTTGCATACATCCTACTTTCCTGTCTCCTCTTCTGTTCCTGCTTATCTGCCAAGCAATTACTAACCCAGGACCAAGCTGCTGGGGTGATATTCAGCCAAAGTCAAATAAAATGATATGGAAAATTTTCAGCCTTCACTGTGGGGAAATAATAAGTGAGGGCAAAGAATATTAAATATAAAATTAGAGATTATAATGTTATTTAATTATATTATATAAATATAGTTACATATCTATGAATATATCATTATTATAAAATAATCTATAATGTGGTATATGTAAGAACATTAAAAGTAATGAGGATAATCCATGCTAATTATTAAAAACAAATTCTGAAAGAGGATATAAGACATTATTTATTCTTTATTCATATGTGTGTTTGAATAATTGCTTCATTGAACATGAATCATGTTTATAATAAACACATAGAGAACATAATTCTCTTGTTTAAATGCAATGGATACAATAAATATTTAATTGGAGAAAAGGACATATATATTTGAGTTTTTGGGGTTTTTTTGAGACTAAGTCCAGACTATAGTATAATATAGTATAGTATCATGGTATCAGCCTAGCTCACAGCAACCTCAAACTCCTGGGTGAAAGTGATCATCCTACCTCAGACTCCTGAGTAGCTAGGAGTACAGCAGCCAGGCACAATGCCTGACTAATTTTTCAGTATTGAGATTGGATCTGGCTCTTCCTCAGGCTGGTCTCAAACTCCTGAGCTTAAGCTATCCTCCTGTCTCAGCCTCACAGGGTGCTAGGATTACAGGCATGAGCAAGTAATCCTTGCCTGGCAAGAATTCTCTTATCTCTTTATCTCTATATGGACACTTGGGGCTTTTTAATATTTGGTATTGCAAATAAATTTACTCTGAACATGTGTTTACAAGTCCTTTGTTTACAGTTGATGACAAGAAGGAAGTAGTCATTAATGATTAAAAGAGAGACAATTGCAGACTATTGGAATGGTTCTTAGCATGTTGGATGTACAGGAACGATGCAGTCTTTGTTATAATATATGAAATCGGGGTGGCCAAGATTAGTTTAATAATAATTTCTGCTGCAATAAAACTAATCATCAAACAACTCAATATCTTAGTAGTATACAACATCTTTAGGTGTTCCCTACAGGCTGTACACTTGTAAGGTCTCAGAGAACAATAAGGTGAGTGTGAAGGACCAGTGGAACTAAAAAGACCCATGAAACAAGAAATTAGTCCAAATTCTTCATTTCTTACTATTTAGCATAATTTCCTATTTTTAAGTTTGCTGAAAACCTCATGAGTTTGAGTAATGAGCCTAAAAACCAACACAAGATTAATAACTGCAAGCCTAGTGTGTTTTAGGGTTAAAGCAGCTTCAGATGGATTAACTACCAATTTTATAACATGGCGCATAGAGGAGTGGAGAGTGAGTGCCCAGCAATGCACCTAGCAGGAAAGTGAATATTGAAAACAATATTGGTAATATTTTTTAAATCTAAAATATTAACACAATAATATTATCATTTAATGATAAGAAATCTATGCTTGGAAAATTCATGAGATCAGAGTTTATTGAATGGTAGGCTTAGGATTCAAATCTAATTTTCCTGCCTTATTTTGCCCAGAGAATTAAGTGTCTTCCTATTCACTCATTAAGTCTTAGGCACACTCCAAATGAACAACAGGAAAAATTCTGAAACAAATCATAGAGGAGCTGTTTTCCTTTTATATGTAAGTTTTACATAAGAAAATCAATAAATGTAAATGTTTTATAGAAGTTGTAAAACAAGTATTGATAAATTAATAAATTATTGAAAATCATTTTGAGAATATTTATATGATTTTTAATTAAAATTTTAAGCACGTTGTTTTTTAATAAACCATATTGAGTTACAATGGCCACAAGCAGTTGTTTTGATTTGTACTAAATATTACTTTTTTTTTGAGACAGAGTCACACTCAGTTGCCCTGGGTAAAGTGCCCTGGTGTCATAGCTCATAGCAACCTCAGTCTCTTGGGCTTATACTATCCTCTCCTTCAACCTCCTGAGTGGCTGGGACTATAGGTGCCCACCATAATGCCAAGCTAGTTTTTCTATATTTCGTAGAGATGGGGTTTCACTGTTACTCAGGTTGGTTTGAACTCAAGCAATCCACCTGCCTTGGCCTCTGAGAGAGCTAGGGTTACAGGCATGAGCCACTGTGCCCAGCCAGTTATTACTTATTCTTCTCTGGATCTGTTTACCTCTGTGCCTCCCTCCTTCCTTTTGATAGCAGAATTTCGTCTTCAGTAGGTTCTTGGTCTCAGTGACCTGAAGAATGAATCCATGGACCACATATCAGTGGTAATACAGGATTTATTTACTGAAAAGGATACAAAAACACCAAAGCTCCCAGCAAGGAGAGAAAATCTCTGTCTCTGGGCTCTTTGTCTGGGGGTATATCTAGTCATGTGGGGCCCTCTGTAGTTACATTTAGCATGTCTGAGACATGTCTGGTCTGGGTGGGTCATATCTGGGACGTGTCTGGGTCGTATCTGGATCATGAATGAACACCACCAAGGCGGAGGCAGCTGGTACCCCACCCCAGCTCAACTGAACTGGCTGGGGTGCCACTTGCCTTGTATCACTTTCACCTACTCAAAATGAAAAAAAAAATCAAACCCTATAATTTTCTGTCTTACTGATTATTGCACTCTACAGTACAGTGCCTAATATGAATTATGTGCTTGCTGTTAAATTCTCAATTAATGCTCTACAAAGTTAAATAAACCACAGCCTCTCTAAACACAATCCTGGGCTGCTAAGGAGTTACAATGTTGCATTTGCTCTGCAGTTTTTCTCAACACTAAGTGAAGGGTTCTACAGGAAATTAAATTTGACTCAGAATAAGCCTCCCTAAATTATAAAAAATAAAGAAAAAGAAAGAAAATTTAAGTAGCCATGATATAATTGGTTGTTAGAGAAAATAAATTTACTCTTAACTCTTAATGTCAAGGGCTTGGAAACACAATTGCCAAGATACTGATAATGTAGTCCTGTGTGATGTAGATACTGATAGAGAATATTCAGCTTTGGGGTTGTTTTCAAACTCAAATCTCAGTTGAATTTAACTGAGCAACAAAAAATTGGGAAGTTTATAAAGTCAGTGAAATGATTACAAGCTGCCTGAAATAGTAAACAAAAATTATAAAGAGCTTTAGAGAGGTGGAAATGTTGTTTTTCATTGATTTTTATCTGCCCTTTATAACAAGGTAATATTGATAATTCATTAGGCAAAGGAATAGTTTAGAAGCTTTAAGGACTTCCTTTATACTAAGGGTAAATACTATCCATTATTGCTGGATAAACTAGGCCATCTCTATGACATATATGCTAATTTTTATTGTTTAAAATTATAATCTCTCAAAATTTGTAGGTACTTCTCACCCCAGGGAACACAGTGACCAGTGACCAAGATGCTATCTATTGCAGCAAACAATCAAATAAGCCTCTAATCTGCCATTGAACATGTGTCTCAATGCTCTAGGTTTTAAAATTCTTATCAATGCATGAGAAGACCTGGACTCATCCAAAATGTGAAAAAAAAGTGGGGGGGGTCATCATCAGAGTCACCTTAAATCCATTAATCCATTAAAAAACTATTAAGGATCCTAACCCAATTGTAGAGAATGAGATTACGTAGACTAGAGTGAGAATGGGAATTTTCTAAAGCACACAGAGGTTCCATACAAAACAAAGAATTAGGCTCTGTGCCTGTGGCTCAAGTGGCTAAGGTGCCAGCTACGTACACTTAAGGTGACAGGTTCGAATCCAGCCTGGGCCTGCCAAACAACAATGACGGCTGCAACCAAAAAATAGCTGGGTGTTGTGGAGGGCAGCTGTAGTCCCAGATACTTGGGAGGCTAAGGCAAGAGACTCGCTTGAGCCCAGGAGTTGAGGTTGCTGTGAGCTGTGATGCCATGGCACTCTACCCAAGGGGAGAGCTTGAGGCTCTGTCTCAAAAAAAAAAAAAAAAAAAAAGAAGAAGAATCATTTTTCCCAAGCCTTGAAAGTACAATGTTGGTATTTTAATAGGGATGGCACTGAATCTGTAGATTGCTTTGGGAAGTATAGACATTTTAACAATGTTGATTCTTCCCAGCCATGAGCATGGTATGTTCTTCCATTTGTTAATATCTTCTACTATTTCCATTCTTAGGGTTTCACAATTTTCTTCATAGAGGTCCTTCACCTCTTTTGTTAGGTATGTTCCTAGGTATTTCATTTTCTTTAACGTTATGGTGAAGGGAGTTGTGTCCTTAATTAGCTTCTCATCTTGGTTGTTATTGGTGTATACAAAGGCTACTGATTTGTGGACATTGATTTTATATCCTGAGATATTACTGTATTTTTTGATAACTTCCAGGAGTCTTGTGGTTGAGTTTTTGGGGTTCTCTAAGTATAAGATCATATCCTCAGCAAAGAGGAAGAATCGGACCTCCTCTACTCTCATTTGGATGCCCTTTATTTCCTTCTCTTGCCTGATTGTATTGGCTAGAACTTCCGGCACTATGTTGCATAGCAGTGGCAATAGAGGACATCCTTGTCTGGTTCCAGTTCTAAGTGGAAAGGCTTTCAGTTTTCTCCATTCAGTAAAATATTAGCTATGGGTTTTTTCAGGAAAACAAACAAACAAACATATAGCTTAGACAGTTCTTAGTAATAAAAACAAAGCCAGGGGCATCAGCATACAAGACTTTAGGCTGTACTACAAGGCCATAGTGGTCAAGAAAGCATGGTACTGACACAAAAACAGAGACATAGACATTTGGAATCATATAGAAAACTAGGAAATGAAACTAACATTTTACAGCCCCCTAATCTCCAATAAACCAAACAAGAACATACACTGTAGGAAAGAATCCCTATTCAATAAATGGTGCCAGGAGAACTGGATATCCCATGTAAAACACTGAAACTGGACCCATACCTTTCTCCACTCACAAAAGTTGATTCAAGGTGGATAAAAGACATAAATTTAAGGCATAAAAATATTTTTAAATGAAAAAATATTCAGAGAAAGCATAGGAAAAATACTTAATGATATCGGCCTGGGGAAAGACTTTATAAAGAAGACTTCTGTGGCAATTGCAACAACAACAAAAATAAACAAATGAGTTAAACTGAAAAGCTTCTGTATAGCTTAGGAGAAGACAACCAAAGCAAATAGACAACCTATACAATGGGAAAGGATATTTGCATATTTTAAATCAGACAAAAGCTTGATAACTAGGATCTGTAGAGAACTCAAAAAATCCACATGAAAAAAGCCAATAATCCCTTATATCAATGGGCAAGAGAGTTGAATAGAATCCTCTTTAAAGAAGACAAATGGCTAGACAAATCATATGAAAAATGATCATCATCCCTAGTTATTAGAGAAATGCAAATCAAAACCACCCTGAGATATCATTTAACCCAATGAGAATGGCCCACATCACAAAATCTCAAAACTGCAGATGCTGGAGTGGATGTGGAGAGAAAGGAACACCTTGATACCGCTGGTGGGACCAGCATACTAATATAACCTTTTAGAAGGAAGTATGGAGAACCCTCAAAAAACTCAAACTAGACCTCCCATTTGATCCTGCAATCTCATTACTGGGCATCTACCCAGAAGGAAAAAAAAAATCCTTTTACCAAAAGGATACTTGCACTAGACTGTTTATCACAGCTCAATTTACAATTGTGAAAATATGGAAATAGCCTAAGTGCCCACTAACCCAGGAATGGATTAACAAGCTGTGGTATATGTATACCATGGAATACTATTTAGCCATTGAAAAAGATGGAGACTTTATATCCTTTGTATTAACCTGGATGGAAGTGGAACACAGTTTTCTTAGTAAAGCATCACAAGAATGGAGGAGCATGAATCCTATGTACTCAATTTTACTATGAGGACAATTAAAGACCTGGTACATAGTGGGGGAACTGGAGAACAAAGAGAGAGAGAAGGAGGGAAGGGGTTGGGGAAAGGAACAGCAGAGAGAGGGAAAGAGGGAGGGAAGGGGGATGGGAGAAGCGAAGAGCAGAGACAGAGAAGGAGGGAGGGGTGAGGGTCTCAGTGTGTGTGACACAACTTCTGGGGGCAAGACACAATCATAAGAGGAACTTTACCTAACAAATACAATCAGTGCAACCTGGTTTCTTGTACCTGCAATGAATCCCCAACCATAAACAAAAATTTAAAAAAGAATAAAGTGCACACAGGTGTGGGAATGACTGAACTAAATAGCTGTAGTTATAGAATTTTTCATAAAAATCTCTCTTATTTAATGTTAAGGTTTTTTTTTTTTTTTTATGGGGTTTTGCTATGTTGTCCAAGCTGGATTCAAGCTCCTGAACTCAAGTGTTCCTCTCTCCTTGGCCTTCTGAGTAGTTGCCACCACAGGTTTGCACCACTGCACCTGGCTTAATGTTAATATTTTAAAACTCCTTTGCCTTAATTAAAAATTTACATCCCATTAAATTTTTCATAATATTTTTCACATATGCTGTGCGACCAAAGTCACCAAACTACAGTTACAGCTGTTTTTTTTTAGCCAAATATCACTTAAAACATAACATCTTAAGGCACAATGTAAATTAGAAAGTAAGCCATGTTTTACTTTTGTGTAAACATTTTAAAAATATTATGTACAATGATACGCTAATAATTACCAGTAAAAATACTTGACATTTATTAAAGATAAAATTCCATACAACAACTCGAGTGCAGATTTTGTTTTGAGTGGATATTCTTTGTGGAGTTAGAAGCCCAGCCCTCCACCATGCCATCTAAAATTTCAGTTGAAGGATGTTTTTAATTTAGGTTTCTCTATTTTCATATATCAGCAGGAGATTACCACTTCATGTTACTGCGTACAATTACTCACAGCCCTTATCTGTAAATGAAATTCAAAAACATGATGTGAACATAATATGCTGCCAGCACAAGCAGCAACACTGTCCCATGCTCCTATCACACCTATGTCAACATGTTCATTTTTAATAATAAAAAAATACACCTTCGAGGAAATAACTTGATTAAACCTTATCAGAACAACTAACATTTCCAATTTTTGTGTAACATTTTGAACACTCCAAAAACGTACAAGCTGATCTACATGGCAGTGAAGTACATCATGGCCATATTTTTCAGCATCCGTCGACAAGACACCGGGTACTGTCGTCTTTGTTCCTGTCTGCATGAATCATTGAGGGTGTTAGAAAAAGACAACCCCTGCAGTATTTTGCTGTTGTTACTGTGAAATGCATACAATCATTGCTTAAAATCTCCCTAGTAGGTGCATTGGATGGGTTAATTTAATTATATTGAATAATTCAAGCTGTCACCACCACCTCCCTGCCCAAATATATATTCCTGGACATTTTATTAATTCAGAGCTTATCACTTGCCAGTGAAAAGCTATTAGAAACACTTTGCTAATTATTTGACCTCATGCTCTACTTAATTCTGAAATCAGGGAGGAGTCTGGAGTGAACTAAAGATGAAAAGGAGAAATAAAATAACAAAAGTTCTACCAGTATTCCAGGGACTGTAAATGAAAATATTTTTAAAAACATAATTGAATTTTGCATTGATGTAATTAAAAGAATGACACATTAACTTTGCAATAAATTAAGCAGTCCAGGTATGCATAAAGAAAATAATGAATGCAGGACACAGTGGTCCCAGTTCTTTGAGAGGGTGAGGTGGAAAGATTGCTTGAGTCCAGGAGTTTGAGGCTACCATGACTTAAGTTACACAGTCACTTAAGTGACTCAGTGAGACCTATGTCTCTTAAAAAAAAAAAAAAGAAAAGGAAAGGAAAAAAGAAACAATTATTATTTTTGCTTTACCCTAGTCCAGTTCCATCTTTCACGAGTGATCAGTCCTAACTGCTGAGAGTGCCCTCTGCCACACCTTGAAATCACAGACCTATAGAGATTTTGAAGTCCATATAGGTTTATTTTAACTACCTGGTAACTTACTTGTTGAGTGAAACAAGGCAAGAGTGAACTGAAATTATTCAAAATGTATTTATAATTTTGTCAAATACACACAGACACCAGTAATTTAAAATTTCAAGTATACTACTTGCTTTATGATGCAGTATATTCTGCCCTAAGTGCCTATTTCCCATAGGCAACCACTTTTACCCTTTCAGACATGCATTTATTTACTAAATATTTATAGAGTGCCAGGAGCCATTCTTGGTGCATGGATATGAAATAAGGCAAAGACTAAAACAGATGATTTTTCTGCTCTCAGGAACATAACCTTCAAGACAGGACATTCTGTGCCAAAAAAAAAAAAAAAGTAATCAAAATAGCTTCAAATAATTAATAAAATATTATGTTAATGATGCTTAACTGAGGGGAAATGAAAAAGACTCCAGAGTGACTACTTATTTTAGGTATGTCTTCAAATAGTTTCATATTAAGAATGTTTTACTACTTTTAAAAATTTTCGGTATTGATCAATACTTACTGTCATCCTATTTTGGAAGATAAGAAATAATCAAACTTACATTCTCTTCCCTTCCCTTAAACAAAACCATGTGTACAAATGTGGATACATACAATTTAGGTTAAAATAATTTTCATAGCACATTCCTATGACTATTATAATATTATTCACAAACAAAAATTCATGAAATTTTGCATTGTGCTTTTCTTTTATTGAACACCCTCTGCCTTTGGAATTTACCATTGCTTTAAACTTTCTGTCCCTCTCTTCCTTCCTCCCTTATTCCTTTATTTCTTTAATCTATTAATGAATGTGTGCATAGGAATTGTATTACATAGCATGCCATCAGGAAACCTGAAAGCAATCTAGATTTTCAAGCACAAATAAGCTATGGACAAGATTAAAAAGTATGTTTCCTGGGCAGCCCCTGTGACTCAAAGGAGTAGGGTGCTGGCCCCATATACTGGAGGTGGTGGGTTCAAACCCAACCCTGGCCAAAAACTGTTAAAAATTAAAAAAGTGTATTTCTTCCACAAGATCTGAGGTGCAGGAATGTGTTGCCTGTAGGACCAAAATTAATGATTTGGAGCAGTTAGCACAGAATCCACTGGAAACTTTATGTTCTCTGTCCTTGAATCTGCCCACTATCCGTTCTTTCCAAAAGTTGCATAATAACTTCTCACTGACAGCATCATACTCTGATGGGAAACCTTAGTCACAATTTTATCTTTTGAGATGGATAGGAGAGGGTGAAGGTGAAAGAGACAGTGTTGAAATAATAGATAATCCACAAAGAATTTCAAAATTTTGAGACTTTACATAACTATAAATTTACATCACAAATGATCAAAAATTAACTGATGATAAGATTTATATTGAAAATATTCCCCCTTCTGTTTCTTGCTCCTTCTCTCTCTTTCCTTCCCTTTAGGATCCTCTTTCAAATTCCTGGTTTTTGAAACGTTACAAACATAGATTTTGGTGTAGGTATTTTTTGTTTGTTTTGTTTTAATTCATTCATTTAGGCACTAAACGGGCCCTACAGTCTGAAAGCTCATGGTTTTCACTTTTAGTCTATTTCTTTATACAGTCGTCCACCCTTATCCTTGGATCTACTTTCCATGATTTCAGTCCCCTGCAGTCAATTGCCATCTCAAAACATTAAACGTAAAATTCCATAAACAGTCTATGAATTTAAAATCGTCCATTCTAGAACATGAATCATCCCTTTGTGGAGCATATCCACTGTCCCATCAGTCCCTTAGTAGCTACCTCAATTATCAGATCAACTGTTGGAGTAGTGTGTACTTGTGTGTAAATAATCCTTATTTTACTTAATAATGGCCCCTGTACACAGAGTAATGATACTGCATTTCATCTATACTAAGGGAGGCCATAAAGTGCTTGCCTTAAATGAAAGGATGAAAATTCTTAATGTAATAAGAAAACTATTTGTATGCCGAGGTTGTCACAACATGTAGCAAGGAGAAATCTTTTACCCATAAACTTATGAAGGAAAAAGAAATGCATGCTGGTTTGGTTGTGGTACTCACACTGCAAAAGTGATGGCCACAGGGCATGGTAAGTCCTTCGTTATGCCTGAAGAGATACAGAAGCTGTGAGTGGAAGATATGAACAGAAAATTCAGTTTTATTGACACCAGTTGGGTTTGATACTACTTGCAGTTTTTAGCATTTAATGGGGGGCCATGGGTAGGGGATGAGATTAATGTATCTTTTTTTTTTTTTTTATAATCTTCCAATGACATTACTCATTGACTTTTTTTTTTAGAAGCTCCCATTAAGTGGATATTTGATTTACTAGGAAAACATCTATAGTTTTTCTCTTGTTTTCTATTTTTTTATGTTTTGGTTCTATATTTACTCAGTGGCTTTTTTTTTAGAAGCTCCTATTAAGTGGATATTTGATTTACTAAGAAAACATCTATAGTTTTCTCTTGTTTTCTATTTGTTTATGTTTTGGTTCTATATTTCTAGATTCTGCATTATTTTTCTCTCAAAAAATAAACCCTTCTAAACCTTTTAAAGATGTTTCTTTTTTTTTTTTTTTTTGAGACGGAGCTTCAAGCTATCCCCCTGGGCAGAGTGCCATGGCATCACAGCTCACAGCAACCTCCAACTCCTGGGCTCAAGCGAGTCTCCTGCCTCCGCCTACCAAGTAGCTGGGACCACAGGCACCTGCCACAACGCCTGGCCATTTTTTGGTTGCAGCCATCATTGTTGTTTGGTGGGCCCGGGCTGGGGATTCGAACCCGCCACCCCAGGTGTACGTTGCTGGCACCCTAGCCGATTGAGCCACAGGTGCCGAGCCTTAAAGATGTTTCTTAATTGTTTTTCTTAATTTCTAAAATTTGTATTTTCTGTTTAAAATGTTCTTGGTTTATAGCATTTTTTCATATGCAACATCTCTTAGATTTTGGAGGTAGTGACTACAGTTTTGTTAAGATTATCCAGTGATATTGAATTTCTTCAAATTATTTGTTTTGCTCTCTGTCTTTTATGTAGAAGAATTTGTTGAAATGTTTGTCTACAAACATTCTCGACCACTATTAGTAGTGAGGTACCAATAATCTATTTGAAGTCCCGTGAACAGTAAGGACAATGTGGCTAGATAACATTGTCTTACAGAGATGGGACGGATAGAAGGCTCTTTTAATGAAAGATGACAAATTTTGATGTATCTCTTAAGGCAAGCACTTCCCCAAAGAAAGATGTTCAGTCTCCTATGTAGGGGATATTGGCTAGCCCCATTTGAAGTAATTATCATTTAGAAATAATAATCTCTAGTACATTTGTTACAAACAATTTCTCAGTCTATTTTTCTCTTTGACTTTGCTTATGCTAAAATTTTATGTAATTTTTTAAAAGTCTATGTACTAAATATTCTTTACTCATAACTTTGGCCGATAACTCTTCTTAACATTATATTTTTTTCAATTGGTATAGAAGGGACATTTCTTAAACTGATAGAGGCCATCTACAGCAAACCCACAGCCAATATCGTATTGAATGGAATTAAGTTGAAATCATTTCCACTCAGATCAGGAACAAGGCAAGGTTGCCCATTGTCTCCATTGCTCTTTAACATTGTAAAGGAAGTTGTAGCCATTGCAGTCAGGGAAGAAAAAGTGATCAAGAGTATTTATATAGGGTCAGAAGAGATTAAACTTTCATTCTTCACAGATGATATGATTGTATATCTGGAAGATACTAGGGATTCGACTACTAAACTCTTAGAAGAAATCAAGGAATACAGCAGCATCTCAGGTTACAAAATCAACACTCATAAATCAGTAGCCTTTATATACACCAAAAGCAGCCAAGCCGAAAAAACAGTCAAGGACTCTATCCCATTCACAGTAGTGCCAAAGAAGATGAAATATTTGAGAGTTTATGTAACAAAGAATGCAAAAGATCTCTATAAAGAGAACTATGAAACTCTAAGAAAAGAAATAGCTGAAAATGTTAACAAATGGAAAAACATACCATGCTCATGGCTGGGAAGAATCAACATTGTTAAAATGTCAATACTACCCAAAGAAATATATAATTTTAATGCAATCCCCATTAAAGCTCCACTGTCAAACTTTAAAGATCTAGAAAAAATAATACTTCATTTTATATGGAATCAGAAAAAAACCTCGAATAGCAAAGACATTACTCAGGAACAAAAACAAAGTAGGAAGAATTAAGTTACCAGACTTCAGACTATACTATAAATCAATAGTGATCAAGATAGCATGGTACTGACACAAAAACAGAGAGGTAGATATATGGAACAGAATAGAGAGCCAACAGATGAATCCAGCTACCTACCGTTATCTGATCCTTGACAAGCCAATTAAAAATATTGAGTGGGGAAAAGATTCCCTATTTAACAAATGGTGCTGGGATAACTGGATGGCATCTTGTAGAAGACTGAAACTAGACCCACACCTTTCACCATTAACTAAGATAGACTCTCACTGGATTAAAGATTTAAACTTAAGACATGAAACTATGAAAATACTAGAAGAACGTGTAGGGAAAACACTTGAGGAAATTGGCTTGTGCGAAAATTTTATGAGGAGGACCCCTCGGGCATTTGAAGCAATGTCAAAAATGTACTTTTGGGACAGGATCAAACTTAAAAGTTTCTGCACAGCCAAGAAGAGTAGACAGCCCTCAGAATGGGAGAAGATATTTGCTGGTTATGTCTCCAACAAAGGTTTAATAACCAGAATTCACAGAGAACTCAAACATATTAGCAAGAAAAAAACAAGCGATCCCATCTAAGGGTGGGCAAGGGACTTGAATAGAAATTTCTCTAAAGAAGAGAGGTGCATGGCCTACAGATATATGAAAAGATGCTCTCCATCCTTAATCATTAGAAAAATGCAAATCAAAACTACTTTGAGGTACCACCTAACCCCAGTAAGATTAGCTCATATCATAAAATCCCCAAACCAGAGATGTTGGCGTGGATGTGGAGAAAAGGGAACACTTCTACATTGCTGGTGGGAATGCAAATTAATTTATTCCTTTTGGAAAGACATGTGGAGAACACCAAGAGAACTAAAAATAGACCTGCCAGTTGATCCTACAATTCCTTTATTAGGTATATATCCAGAAAACCAAAAATCACATTACAACAAAGATATTTGTATCAGAATGTTTATTACAGCCCAATTCATAATTGCTAGGTCATAGAAGAAGCCCAAATGCCCATCAACCCACAAATGGATCAATAAATTGTGGTACATGTACGCCATGGAATACTATGCAGCCCTAAAGAAAGATGGAGACTTTACCTCCTTCACATTTATATGGATGGAATTGGAAAATGTTCTTCTTAGCAAAGTATCCCAAGAATGGAAGAAAAAGCATCCAATGTACACAGCCCTACTTTGAAACTAATTCATAGCTTTTATAGGAATGTCATAACCTAATTATAGCCTTAGAATATAGGAAGGGGGTGGGAGGGGGAAGTGAGAGGGATGGCTGGGGGAGGGAGGGCGATTGGTGGGGTCACCTTCATGGTTTATCTTACAAGGGTGCAAGTGAATCTTTCTAAAAGCAGAGTATGAACGTTTTAACTCAATAACTAGGGAAATGACATGAAGGTTATGTTGACCAGTTTAATGAGAGTATTTCAAAATGTATATGAAAACAGCACACTGTACCCCATGATTGCATTAATGTACATAGTTATCCTATAAGAGATAAAATTTAAAAAAAAAAACACAAATATTGTCCTTTTTTCATTCCTCTTGCACTGTATGTACTAACCTAAAAAGTAAACAAATGAACAAAAGAGAAGAAAAAACAATAGTGAAATCTTCAGGGCTCCTTTTGTTGTAGAATTCTTCAGATATCTCCATTCACCCTGATCTTTAGTATTCTGAACTGTTTTTATTGTCTGGTTTCTTATCCTTAATTATATGCCTCATTTGCTAAGTAGCATAACACTTATGCATATGATAATGGCAATATTTTTTAAATTTCTTACTCAAATCATTCAAAGAGTTTCTTTTTTTGTTTCACTTGAAAAGAACAGAGGAGGAAGATATTTTATACAAATCGATTCCCTTGTTTAATATGCTAGTTTATATGAAAATTAGCCAGCAAGTTGATCCAATCGTGGTCTCAGAGGAAGATTTGCAATCATAGCACATAAAATTTTAGCGCTTGATTAAACTGGTGATTTCAAGCAAATAGGTAGACCTCAGGAATCTTGCTTTCTATAGGACATTTGGCTAAGTTTGTCCCAAGTGTAGAAATAAGTCAAGAAGCAAGAAAACACAGTGTTATACTAGCTTAGCCTCTTACTAGGTAAATGATGTAACTTCCCCAAATTTCCTCTTTTTTAGCTGGGCACCTCTAGTCCCAGCTACTTGGGAAGCTGAAGGAAGAGAATCATTTAGGCCCAAGAGTTTGAGGTTGCTGTGAGCTATGATGCCATGCCACTCTACCTACCAAGGGTGACATATTGAGACTCTGTCTCAAAAAATATATCAATAAATTTCCCCCTTTTTTCCCCCATATTTAAAGATGTGGGAAAATGGCAGGCTGGGGTGGCACCTATGGCTCAAAGGAGTAGGGCACCAACCCCATATACCATAGGTAGCAGGTTAAAACCCAGCCCCAGTCAAAAAGAAACTGCAAATAAAAAAAAAAGATTTAAATAAATAGTTTTTAAATACATACAGATATTTATAGAATAAATATCCAATATTTATTTATCTAAATAAATATCTGTATTTTTGAAGTTCATTGACCTCATATAGAATGTTATTAGCAAAATTTTACCAATGTGAGCAGTTAAAGGTCACATAGCCAATAATTATGCTTATATTTTAATGACACAATTGTTTCAATTGCATTTTACTAATGTGGAGTTAATGTTGGTTTTGTTTTAATTAACTTAAAACAGAAGGAAAAGGTCCAAAATACACAATCAAACAAAGACATTTGATATTTAACAAACCAAATAAAATGATTCAGAAAAAATATTTTGGGGATAATTCATTGAGAAGGAAGAGGTTTGGGAAGACACATAATGTTAAAAGCTATAGAACAGTAAGTAATCAATGGCATTCTAAGGACATACAGCCTGTGTGAAATGTTTAAGGATAGTAACAAGGAAATAGACAAGACAATGATGAAATAGTCTGAGAATTAAGTTCATATTTAATAATTCA
Source organism: Galagoides demidoff (assembly GCA_963574575.1). Taxonomy (NCBI): domain Eukaryota; kingdom Metazoa; phylum Chordata; class Mammalia; order Primates; family Galagidae; genus Galagoides; species Galagoides demidoff. The sequence goes on along the minus strand of CAUYQV010029335.1, from coordinate 1,853 downwards.
ATAATTTTAAAAGTAACCTGGAAAGTACTAGATCCCCTTCTAAAGGTAAAGGTCAGTTATTATTTGTCATCTGGCAAATTAATAGGAGCTGAGCAATTATCAAAACAAAAAAAAAATTAAAAAAAAAACCCTCCAAAATACACTAATACAATCAATCGAACAAGCTCCACCTGAGTCCATGTTATAGAACATTCAGGGACTACCCTAAAAGGGTAGTGATGATCTATCTGGTGAAGGGAAAGGTTATGTAAGAGGAACTTTATAAAAAGAGGGATAATGGTAAGCAAACTTCTCTGATATTTGATAAAGATGTATGTGTTCAAGTAAGTATATGCTGGGCTAGAACATTCTATCTGGGAAGCCTTGTCTGTTTGGGACTCAACACTGGAAGGGATACACCTGGCCATGGGACCCAAAGATAACTTTTTAAAAAAATCAAAGCATAGGGCAGCACCTGTGGTTCGGTGAGTAGGGCACTAGCCCCATATACTGAGGGTGGCAAGTTCAAATCTGGCCCCAGCCAAACTGCAACAAAAAATAGCTGAGCGTTATGGTAGGCACCGGTAGTCCCAGCTACTCGGGAGGCTGAGGCAACAGAATTTCCTAAGCCCAAGAGCTGGAGGTTACTGTGACCTGTGATGCCACAGCACTCTACTAAGGATGACAAAGTGAGACTCTGTCTCAAAAAAAAAAAAAAAAAAATCAAAGCATAATTTACATATAGTAAAGGACACAAATCTCAAGTGTATAGGTGGAGGAAGTTTTATATATGGATATATTCTTATAACTATCACCCAGAGTAAGATACAGAATATTTTCAGCTTCCTTCAATATTAACTCATACCTGCAATATAAATAATACTCTTCCCAAACCCCACTCCAGATAACCACAATTTTGACTTCTATTCCTATAGGTTCGTTTTGCCTGTTCTTGAACGTTATAGAAAAGAGCCATACAAACATACTCTTTATCTGTCTTCCTTTTTATTTTAGAGATGGTGTCTCATTCTGTCACATAGGATAGAGCACAATCATGAGAGCCTAGCTACTTCAGCCCCAAACTCCTCTGCTCCTACCACTTCAACCTCCCTAGTAGCTGGGACTACAGGCACCAGCCTCCATGCCTGACTAATTTTGTTGACGTTTTTAGAAAACAGAGTCCCGTTACAGTACCCAGGCTAGTCTCAAACTCCTGTGCCTGTCTTCTTTAGCTCCACATAGTATTTTTGATGTCCTCTCATATTTTGTGCATCAGCAGTTCATTATGTTTTATTGACACCCCTTATTCCATTGTATAAGTATTCCATAATTTCAAAAACTCATTGATGAGCATTTAGACTCATCCAGATTGAGCTAGTATGAAAAACTGGTAGAAACATTCCTGCACATGTCTTTTCATGAATGTATTCAATAATTTCTATCACCATGAGTTAAATCATATTGCCAGTCACATTTGCTTTATCCCTTCTGGGAGTATATAGCAACATTTTTCATCAAGAAAAACTAACTGCTTGCCTTTTGTACCTTTAGCCAATGGTATTGTAGAGCTAACTGTTAGAATTTCAGGAATTTTGTGAGTTGGTTGATATCACTTGAGTAACTTAACTCCTACTATGAGCCATAGTAGGAGTGTTTACATTAGGAAAACTGGCAAACTCTATAAATCAAACTTTTTTAAAAAGTCCCGCTGGGGGCGGAGCCAAGATGGCGGGCTGCAGCCAGCTTTTTACAGAAGCTCCCGTCCAGAAGGAGGCTGAAAGGACAGAAGTTTAGCTACTTAGCTGATGGTTTGGAGCAGAGCCAAGAGAGAAGATTGAGGAGCACACTTCAACCTTCCTGAGGCGAGCTGCGAC